>PVJS01016138.1:0-37901 GCA_004027185.1 Glis glis
GAACCCAGATCCTCCTGTCTCAGCCTCCCAAGTACTGGGATTACAAGCGTGGGCCACCACGCCTGGCTCCAGCCTCAGCTACTTAGTGAGGCCCTCTGCAACTTAGTGAAACCCTGTTTCAAAATAAAGAATAAAAAAATAGGGCTAGGGGTGTAGCTCCGAGGTAGAATGCCCCTGAGTTCAATCTCAGTAACACACACACACACACACACACACACACACACACACACAAAAGAACAAGGGATTCATATTTATAAAGGTGAGCAGGTTAGTTTGGGTAACAAAAGCAGATTCCACTTAGCAGTGTGGGGAACTGAAACAAGTCTTGCTAAAATTGACAGGTTGAATAATTAGAGGAGCGGGGGTCAAAGAGAGAAATTCTTTGGCTTACGGCAGGTGCCTCAGCCCCAGACGTCAACCAGTTGGTGCACTGGGGCGAGGGCAGGTTTACCTGGACCAGTCACCAGCTGTGCCGATCGCCTGGGACACGAGTGTGTGCCTCCCTCTTGGGGACAGGGCCTGCCCTTAGACCAACAGGGAGGTGCCCTCTGTCCACACTCAACGTTGCCTCTGGCCTGCAGCTTTTATTGTGGAAAGCTGGGAATTAACCACTGAATTCTGTCTCATCTGCAGGTCGGGTTCAAGGCTCGGCGTCTCTTGGAGAAGAACAGAATGGGGATTCCAAGATGCACGGAAAGGGCCCATTTTCCCTCAAGGAGGCCACGTTAGGGTCCCCATAAACCTGTTCCTTGCACGGTGCCGTCCATGTAGATCCCCAGGGGTCAGAGTGTTTACATCCCCACGCACATGCATGACCCATGGCTGTCACCAGAAGAAAAAACTCAAACCTGGTGACATTCAAAGGTGGCCGAACTTCTAAATTTGGCATCTGGTGTAGTGTAGAGTCAGCCAGCGGTCCTGGGTGATTGTCTCCCGTAGCCTGGGCAGGGTTCCCAGCTGCCAGTTGTCAGCCCATGGCATAACGTGATACCAGAGCAAGGGAGAGGCCAGATCGTGGAGGCCCAGTCCTGGCTCCTCACCATGGCGACTGCTTGGTTGTTTGTTTTTGTTTATTTTATTCCTTGCAGCTATAAAATAATATATTCACTCTTTTTTTTGTGCTACTGGGGATTGAACCCAGGGGCATTCTACCTCCAAGCTACACCCCCAGCCCTATTTTTTATTCTTTATTTTGAAACAGGGTCTCACTAAGTTGCGGAGGGCCTCACTAAGTAGTGGAGGCTGGCTGCGAACCTGCGATCCTCCGGTCTCAGCCTCCCAAGTACTGGGATTACAAGTGTGCGCCACCACGCCCAGCCAAACCATTTATTTTTGTACTAGGGATTAAACCCATGGGCATTCTACCTCTGAGTTTACACCCCTAGCTCCACCTTTTATTTTTATTTAAAAAAATTTTTTTGGTACTAGGGATTGGACTCAGAGGCATTCTACCTCCAAGCTGCCAGCCCTATTATTTTATTTATTTATTTTTGTGGTACTGGGGATTGAACCCAGGGGTGTTCTCCTCCGAGCTACACCCCCAGCCCTATTTTACTTTTATTTTGAAACAGGGTCTTGCTAGGTTGATGAGAGTCTCACTACTTGCTGAGGCTGTCCTCAGTCCTGTGATCCTCCTATCTCAGTCTCCCAAGTACTGGGATTACAGGTATGCACCACTCTGCCTGGCTTTTATTTATTTATTTTTTTTACTTTGAAACAGTGTCTCATTAAGTTGCTGAGGGTCTTGCTAAATTGCTGAGGCTGGTCTCAAATGTTCAATCTTCCTACCTCAGCCTCCCAAATACTGGGATTATAGGTGTGCGTCGTCACCACACCTGGCTTATACAAACCATGTTAATGGCAGGCATTTTGTCAGAAGTGTGACATTCCCCTGCAGAGCCAGGGAGGAGCCCTTGGCCAACTTAGTTTCCTTGCTGCACCTTCAAAAGCCCACTTCCAGCCAGGCACAGTGGTTCACGCCTGTAATCCCGGTACTTGGGAGGCTGAGACAGGAGGGTCACGGGTTCGAGGACAGTCTCAGCAAGTAGTGAGACTCTCATCAACCTAGCGAGACTCTGTTTCAAAATAAAAAGATAAAATAGGGCTGCAGACATAGCTCAGAGGTAGAATGCCCCTGGGTTTCATCCCCAGCACCCCTCACCTCTCCCCAAAAGCCCACTTCCTGCTCCAGCTCTGCTGAGAGGAAATGCCCCAGGACTTCAGGGCCAGCACCCTCAGGTGAGCGCGGCCTTGGAACAGCCCATCTTGACAGTGTGGCTGTCAAGGGAGCGATGCCACAGGCACCCGTATTAAGAACGGCGCAACACAGCCAGCGTGGCCGAGCAGGAGGCAGGAGCTCTCTAGAACCCTGCGATGACTCGCGGAGGCTCCTCTGTCTGAGACCTGTGTCAAATGATCCCAGACGTCTCCCGGTGCTGTTGGGGCACAACTGGGCCTTTGTGTGTTGGGGTCAAACATGGTTCCTAATTGGCAGCGTAAACAATGGGCCTCTGTGTTCATTCCCAGAAGACGGCACCGCTCTGGGGCAACGACACGTGTTTCAGTGTACAAAAAAATAAAGTGTCAGAGCCTGACATTTCAGCAAAATTCTCTTTGGAGAATCCTGTACTTATCACTAAAAGACCTGGTTCTCTCTCTATATATGGTACCAGGGCTGCAGCAACATCTTCTACCTCCTGGCAGGCCACGGTCCCTTCCGGTCCCTCCCATGAGCACTGTCGCACAGGGCTGTGATGCACAGCCTGGAAGGTTCTGTCGGGCCCGATATCAGGGCCTGGTCTGACACAGGGTGCCTCCATCCCAGCGTCCAATTCAGACAGAACACGGTGTCTGCCAGAGAGGAGGCGGGTCGTTCTCCCCACGTGAGTCCAGTCCCAGCAGTAGACTCTGGTGAGGCTCACGTGAGCAGGGGACTTTATGCACGGTGGCTTTGTTTTTGTTTTGGCAGTTCTGTGAATTGAACCCAGGGATGCTCTACCACTGAGCTACGTCCCCAGCCCTTTTTGGTTTTTATTTTGAAAGAAGGTTTCGCTAAGTTACTGAGACTGGCCTTGAACCTGCGATCCTCCTGCCTCAGCCTCCCGAGTACTGGGATTGCAGGCGTGCATCGCTATGCTCCGCCTACACACTGGTTTTTTAAAAGAGGTGAAAGAGTTAGGGGCAAGAAGAAACAGAGTGAAGTTTTCAGGTGTGTTCTGGGCCCAGCACCTTCCCACCCCTTTGTACCTTTGTGTATGTGTGTGTGTGTGTGTGTGTGTGTATAGTAGGGATTGAACCCAGGGGAATTCTATCTTTGAGCTATACCCCCAGTCCTCTTTTATTTTTTATTTTGAAACAGGGTCTCACTAAGTTGCTGAGGGTCTCAATATATTGCTGAGGCTGGCCTGGAACCACGCCAGGTTCCTGGGCATTCCTGACAGTCTCCAAGTTGTTTCAGCCTTTGCTTCTTCTCCCTTCCCACGAGGAGTAAATATAATTTGATGACACTGAAGCCGTTCGGGGGAAGCCCTTGAGGTCTGGTCCCTGAGCTTGGGGGCTGGGCAGGCTTTCATCTGAGCCTCCCTGTGACCCCTCCAGCCAGCAGTGGGCACCTCTCGTGATTTAGAGGGATTTATAGACACCCGCCCACCATTCACAGGATTTTATAGCAATATAGATCCACTATACGACCGTTCAGAGAGAGATTAAAGTAATGAAGGTGAGACTGGAGTGGGGCGCTGTCCTGTTGTATCTTCATCATCCATCCTCCGCAGCTCAGAGAGAGTCGTCACCCCAGCCCATCAAAGGAAGTCATCAATTAAGCGCTGGGTGCTACCTGGGAGAACGTCCCCTGCAGAGGATGTTAGGAGGGCAACCAGGTCCCCGTGCGGACTTCATCCCGGGGAGCTGGGTGATGGAGCGCGTGTAGCTGGACATCCTCTCCTGCCCGCCTGCCCCAGAAGAACCTCGAGAAGATGGACAGGGGGAAGCTGGGAAGTCTGGGGTCGCCATGATGGCTCCCTGGGGTCAGATCATCACCCACTTCCTAAAGAATGACATCTTATTCCCATTTCCAATTTTTAAAATCAGGATTGTTGCTTTTGTTGTTGTTTTTGTTGGTGTTGGTGGTGCTGAGCTAAGCCCCCAGCCCTTTTTATTTATTTTTAAATTATGAAACAGGGTCTTGCTAAGTTGCTGAGGGTCTTGCTGATTCTGAGGCTGGCCTTGAATCTGTGATCCTCCTGTCTCAGCCTCCCAAGTGTTGGGATTACAGACTGTGTAATCCACTGTGCCCAGCTCAGGTTGCATTTTTATAGCAGCACATATCTATTTATTTGTTTGTTTATGTATGATGTATGTATGTATGTACATACATATATACTGGGGACTAGACCCAGGGACATTCTACCTCTGAACTATACCCCCAGACCTATTTATTTAGATACTGTGAATTGAACCCAGGTACATTCTACCTCCCAGCTACACCCCCAGCCTTTTTTATTTATTTTTTATTCTGAAACAGGGTCTTGCTAAATTGCTGAGGCTGGCCTTGAACCTGCGATCCTCCTGTCTCAGCCTCCCAAGTACTGGGATTATAGGATTTTGCCACCACCGCACCTGGCTCATAGCACATATTTGAAAACAGCCTATTATGAAATGATTAAGTGGGTTAATATATATCATTTCAATGTATTATTTTGCAGCTGCTCAATGTTTACAAGATCTGTAGGTTAAGTGAGAAAAGCGAAACATTCAATTAAAGAAGAATATCACGTCAAGCGTAGAAAATAAGATCACAACTACATAAAAATATCTCTGTATAGAAAAAAGGCTGGAGGAGCCTCCCAAAACACTCAGACTTGTCTTTGAGTGGTGAGATTGTTGGTAACTGGTTTTTAAATTTTTTATAATTTCCTTTAAAAATTTTTTTGGATGTCACTGTCAACATGATTTACAATATGATGTGAGACTATAATGCAACAATAAAAGCATATTTTAAAAAAGTTTGGTACTGGGGATTGAACCTAGGGGTATTCTACCTTCAAGCTACACCCTCAACCCTTTTTATTTTTTATTTTATTTTTTGTGGTGGTGGGGATGGAACCCAGGGGCATTCTACCTCTGAGCTACACCCCCAGCCCTATTTTTTATTCTTTATTTTGAAACAGGGCCTAAGTTGTGGAGGGCCTCACTAAGTAGCTGAGGCTGGCCACGAACCTGGATCCTCCTGTCTCAACCTCCCAAGTACTGGGATGACAAGCGTGCGCCACCATGCCCGGCCCTTTTTATTTTGAAACAGGGCCTCACTAAGTTGCTGAGGCTTGCCTCAAACCTGCTATCCTCCTGTCTCAGCCTCCCAAGTACTGGGATTACAGCTGTGTCCCACCACACCCAGCTTCAGCAAATCTTTTACTAGATAGACATCCTCATGCAAGGCCGAGTTTCCTGATGTCTTGAAAAGGCGCAGAAGCTCCCATCACTGTCAGGGGGCTCTGGGAACTTGCTTCAGTGGTCCCCACGCTGTTTGCCACATTTCGGTTCAACAGATGTGTATTGAGGCTGAAGTAGGTTGTCGGAAAGCATCGTGGATTATGTGGCTCAGCTCCGCTCTTCTTTCGCAATTTTTGTTTAAGGACCTACCTCCTACTTTTAGAGGACTAACAATTAGCCATTATTCTTATTCTTATTATTATTATTGGGTTCCCCTGAACTCTGAGATCCAATCGCTGCGTCCCATCCTCCCAGCCACAAGGACTGGTTAAAAGATGTCTATCTACCCCAGTCAAGTCAGTCAAGCCCAACAAGACTACATTTTGTTATCTTTACTCGAATGCTTGGCAAACCAGCCCGCTTCCTCCTGGATGTGGAGCTGAGACATGTGAGGGAGAGGCTGGGAATGGAGCCGGTGGAGCGAAGCCAAAGATGCACGGAGACAAGGCCCGAGCGTTTTGCTGGCGCCCTGGCGCCCTGGCACCGAGCCCCGCCCAGAGGCAGCCCTACCGTCAGCCTCAGCAGCAGAGACGTTTCTCTTGTGCGTCGTCCCCCTGGGTTGGTTTTCTGTCAATTGCTTCCCATACACCACATTTGGAGCACCTTCTGTCTTGTCGGGGACACAGATAGATAGCAGATAACTGCAGATGAGTGTGGGTGGTGCAGGGGGGTATTGGGGGAAGGAGCAGAGCCTGGGTGCTCGTTCGCTTTCTCTCCTCTCCCTCTCTCTCTCTCTGCTGGGGATTGAACCCAGGAGTGTTCTACCTCTGACCTATACCCCCAACCTTTTTATTTTTTTATTTTGAAATGGTCTTGCTAAGTTGCTGAGGCTGTCTTCGAAGCTGCCATCCTCCTGTCTCAGCCTCCCAAGTACTGGGATTACAGGCTTGCACCACTGCGCCCGGTTAGGCCCATATGTTAAAGACTTGGTCCTCAGCTTGGTGCTACTTGGAGGTGGTGGACCCTTTAAGAGGCGGAGCCTAGTGGGAGGTTTTAGGTCGCTGGGGGCATGTGCTCGAAGGGGATCGTGGGGCCCTGGTCTCTTCTGCTCTCTCTTTACTTCATGGCTGCCATGATTGATGTAAGCAGCTTCCTGTGATATGCACTCCAGTCATGATATGCTTTTTTTCTTTTTGGTACTGGTGATTGAACCCAGGGATCTTCTACCTCAGAGCTCTACCCCCAGCCCTATTTTATTTTTATTTTGAAACAGGGTCTTGCCAGGTTGATAAGAGTCTCACTACTTGCTGAGGCTGTCCTGGAACCTGTGATCCTCCTGTCTCAGCCTCCCAACTACTGCGATTACAATTGTGCACCACCACGCCCGGCTCCATGATGTGCTCTCTTGCCACAGGCTCAAAAGCAACAGGGCCAACCGACCATGGCCTAAAACCTCAAAACTGTGAGCCAAAAGAAACCTTTCTTCTTTATAAGCCTGTTTACTCGGGTATTTGTAACAATAATGAAAAGCTATTAGCACAAAGTCCCCCTGCCTTTTTTGGTATTGGGGAAGGCCACAAGATGTCCAAGTATGGGGGACTGGGCCCAAGTGATCTGTGCAAAATTGATCCCTGTCCCCACAAAGATGCTGGTTTAACTGCAGGGGCGGCAGGGTCATTCAAGGAGAGCGCTAGAGCAACGAGGGCTGGGGCCGAGGCTGCGGAGCCTCAGGAAGTGCAGTGTTTAAGGGACTGGAAGGAGAGGAGGCCAGGGGAAGCGGTGTCAGAGAGCTAGGAGAGGAACACAGGAAAGTGTGCTTGGGAAGCTAAGGAGGGAGAGAATGTCCGAGAACAAGTCATTGAAATGCCAAACGCTGTGACAGGAGGACTGGAAAGTGCTGGTTGGTTAGGCAGCAGGGCCAATGGTGATGTAACCAGGGCAGCAGCGGGGAGGGGGTGCCTGAGTCTATGGGTTGAAGAGCTGATGGGCAGTTGGGAGGACCCTTGTGGCCACCTTAGGGAAGGAGGGCAGAGGGCATCATGGGAGGCGGGTTTAGACTGGTAGAGTTGAGCTTTGGAACTATGGTTTTAGCATGGGCTTTGGGGGTACCTGTGACATGGCTATTGTAGAGGGAGGGGCTCAGGAAGAGCCCAAGGTTTCAGGGAAAGAGAAAGAGGATAACATCTTCTTTTTTGTGTGTGGTACTGGGGATTGAACTCAGGGGCATTCTATCTCTGAGCTACACCCTTAGCTCTTTTTATTCTTTATTTTGAAACAGGGTCTCACTAAGTTGCTGAGGGTCTTACTAAGTTGCTGAGGCTGGCCTCGAACCTGTAATCCTTCTGTCTCAGCCTCCCAAGTACTGGGATTACAGGTATGTGCCACCATGCCCAGCTGGATGGCACAGTTTCTGACCCCTCCAAACAGAGTCTGTTACCGAAAGATGCAGCTCGGTAGGTGCAGTGCAGCCTAGGGGGAGGCCTTCAAGATAAGGGGCCACTTTTGTCTCTTCTTCCATAAAATGAAAGTTTGAAGCTGGGCATGGAGGCGCACGCTTGTCATCCCAGTACTTGGGAGGCTGAGACTGGAGGATCCGGGTTCGCGGTCAGCCTCAGCTACTTAGTGAGGCCCTCCACAACTTAGTGAGACCCTGTTTCAAAATAAAGAATAAAAAAATAGGGCTGGGGGGGTAGCTCGGAGGTAGAATGCCCCTGGATTCAATCCCCAGTACTGCAAAAAAAAAAAAAAAAAACAACAACAAAAAGAAAGTTGGGAAGCCGGGTGCAATCGTGCAGGCCTGTAACCCTTTGAAATCCATGGACCTTGTGCTTTGATTTTGGTTTTTTCTTTCCCTGTGGTACTGGGGACTGAAGGGGGGGCTTCTATTACTAAAATGCACCCCACCCTTTTCATTCATTTATTTATTTTTTAGACAGGGCTTTGCTAAGGTGCTGAGGCTGGCCCCATACTTCCTATCCTCCTGCCTCAGCCTCCTGAGAAGCTGGGATTACAGCCACACCTGGCTACCTTTTCCCTCTCTCCATTGAACTGCATTTATTAAGCAATAATTATCTGGGTGTGATGGTGCACACCTGTACTCCCAGTACTTGGGAGGCTGAGATAGGAGGATCGCAGGTTTGAAGCCAGCCTTAGCAACTTAGTGAGGCTCTCAGCAACTTAGTGAGACCCTGTTTCAAAGTAAAAAATAAAATAGGACTGGGGGTGTAGCTTGGAGGTGGAATGCCCCTGGGTTCAATCTCCAGTATCACAAAAAAAATAAATAAAATTTAAAAAAAAAAGGTTGGAGGTATAGCTCAGAGGTGCACAAAAAAAAAAAAAAGGAAAGAAAGAATTCAGTTTTATTAATAAAAACCACACTGAGTACTGTCTGGTAAAGGTGAGCTAGCTGGTATCACCACAGGGGTTATCTATCTTGCACAAAGCCCAGGAGGAGGTCTTTTGGTTCCTCTGGGCAGCCTTAGTTCCCATTTCTAACTCAGCGAGGTTCACCCACGCGTCCTTCAAAAACTGAGGGTCAGGACACAGATGCAGTTGAAAATGTATTTGGCTCTCCTTGATATTCAGAGTCTTCTCTTTTCCTTTCCTTTCCTTTCTCTCTTTCTTGTACTTGGGATTGAACCCGGGGGTATTCTACCTCCAAGTTATTTATTTATTTATTTATTTATTTATTGTGATACTGAAAATTGAACCCAGGGGCATTCTACCTCTGAGCTACACCCCCAGTCCTATTTTTATTCTTTATTTTGAAACAAGGTCTCACTAAGTTGCGGAGGGCCTCACTAAGTAGCTGAGGCTGGCCTTGAACCTGTGATCCTCCTGTCCTAGCCTCCTGAATACTGGGATTACAAGCGTGCACCCACCATACCTGGTTACTTCCGTGCTTTACCCCCAGCCCTTTTTATTTTTTATTTCCAAACAGGGTCTTGTTGAGTTGCTGAGGGTCCCTCTAAGTTGCTGAGGCTGGCCTCAAACCTGCAATCCTCCTTTCTCGGCCTCCCAAATACTAGGATTATAGGCGTGGACCACCATGCCCGGCTCTGAGTGCTTTCTATACTGAGACAGATCAGGAGGAGGAAGGCGTCTTGTTCCCCTTCACCCACGGCTTCACCTGCCTGCACACCTGGAAGGCCATCCTGTCTGGGGCAACACGACAGAACCATCAGCAGCTGGCCCTGAACCCTTGATGTGCTCTTTGATCCCAAGACCCAGGGACTCAAGAAATCTGGGTGAGAAATATTGGCACATAGCAGCAAGCACCGAGGACTAAATGTTCTGCCCAGAAATGCCCATGTCTCCTGGGTGCTAGAGTAAAAGGTTTTATGGCTCACTGAAAGAGAATTGTGCCTGAAGCCAGGTTACCTGTGACTGTGTAGCGGCTGTTGTGGTCCTGAGCTGCCAGGACGGCAAACATCCAGGAGGGATATGGGGGGACGAGAAAACAAACCTAGAACCAAAGCACCTGGGGGAAAAATATTCCAGTGAATTTGGGCTGTTGGGGACTCATACGCATCTCGACTGCAGGGGCGGGAAGTTGGGGGGTCAGGAGCTGGTCTCGATTTTCTTTCTACTTCTGGCAAAAATGTATTTGCAGAAGCAGCACTGTTCAATAAATAAAGAAGTAAATAATGAATAAACCATCAAATCCTGCTTGGGGTTTCCACTGACAGTAGGAAAGAGAAGCAGGCTCAAGCAGATCATCAAAAATAATAAGGGCGGTGCCCATCCATGAGGAGACAGGCGGCACTTGGCCCATACTACCACGGGGCACGGAGGCCGGGGCAGAGGCGGCCCTGGTAAATACCAAGCGGAAGGGGGGTCGCTGGTGTGCTGCAGACAGATCAAAAGCGAGGACGCTGGGCTGAATCAGCCCCAGGAAGGTGTCGGCCTCACAGACTCCGGGGCGATCTCCTGAGGGACCGTGCTGAAGTGTCTCATTTTATTGAAAATTGGACCGTGTGGAACAGGGTCAAATTAAGGGACCTTTCTCAGCGGTTACCTGAGGGACCTCTTCTCTCTAATTACTAGGATCGCACAGTTAAAACAACCCCCATTGTTCTGCCTGGCTTCTGAAAAAGCAGCCTTCTCGCGGAGGGTCCATGAACGCCAAGCGCCACGCTCATCTGCTGCTGTCTGAAGTGGTTAATGGACAGGCGGAACAACGGAAAGGTGGTTTATTAAGTTAATTGCGACTGGGGGGAAATCATGCTGGGAAGATACGTGGAGAAACAGATAGAGAAGACCTTGCAAATAAAAGTAAAATCATTGTGACCCCAAATGTTTCCTTCCCCATCAATCTGTGTAGTAGTTGAAAGGATGATAATCAGATTATGTGAAATCCTTCTGATAAAAACCTGAACAACCCAGCATATCGACAACTGGCACTAGGAAGTTCAGGGTGTCCCAGGTGAGATCTGCCTTGTGAGCCCCCAATTTTTATTCTCTCATCCAGTGTGTGTGTGTGTGTGTGTGTGTGTGTGTGTGTTACTGGGGACTCAGGGGCACTCTACCTCTGAGTTACACCCCCAGCCCTATTTTATTTTTTGTGGTACTAGGGATTGAACCCAGAGGCATTGTACCTCTGAGCTATACCCCCAGCCCTATTTTATTTTTTGTGATCCTAGGGCTTGAACCCAGGGGCATTCTACCTCTGAGCTACATCCCCAGTTCGTGCAGAGGACCTTGCTAAGTTGCTGATGCTGGACATGAACCTGCAATCCTCCTGTCTCAGCTTCCTAAGTACTGGGATTATAGGCATGTGTCACCACATCCAGCTCCTCTTTTATTATTTTTTTGAAACAGGGCCTCACTAAGTTGCTAAGGGTTTTGCTAAGTTGCTGAGGCTGGCCTCGAACCTGTGAACCTCCTGTCTCAGCCTCCCAAGTACTGGGATTACAGGTGTGCGCCACCATACCTGGCTTATTCCAATTCACTTTGACTGTAAGATGTGACATTAGCTGACAAATTTCTTTTGACATTAATCCTCAACTGCACCTCAATTTGAGGAACCTTGGAGGGTGACAATATGTTTATTTTCAAGCAGAGAAAAATATATTTATATCAATGTAACACTATGATTATTATTTCCTTGTTTTTTGTTTGTGGTGCTGGGGCTTGAACCCAGGACCTCGCTCATGCTAGCCGTGTCTCTATTTTTGTCTCTGCTTCAGTCTTATTTCCTTACCGCTTCTATCCTTTCCTCCCTCCCCAAACCTCCCATTTTTGGTTCTGTAACACACTAGGAACAGTAGGCTTAAGCTTGAAAATTTACAGCTAAGAGGGACTTGTGGGAGCCGGTTCACATTCATTTAGCAAAACAATCCCCTTTCGCCTGCAGCCTTGCTCTGCCATCTGAACACCATCCCCCAGGGAGACAACCTCCCCAGCAGAGAGAACTTGACTTCGCTATCTTCAGGCCAAGGTGTGAGTCTCCGCAGTGCTCACCCCACACCCCAGTGGTGTTCCCCCAAGCTTTGGGAAACTCGCTTTCCTTCCCAGAATCTCCCGAGGAAATGTGGTGAGAAGATCCTGTTCCAGGAGGCTCTGGAGAGCAGCGAAGGAGATAAGACCACTGAGAACTCCAAGGAGGGTGCAGGAAGCACAGTAACCGCTCAGCGTCCAGCCCCTTGCTAACCTGCAAAACCCTTGCTATAAATTGAGCGTACCCTCGCCGACCAGGAGAAAATAGTTTTACGTCAGGTTGGGGTATAGACCGCAGGTGGATTCTATATGTGTGTGTGACCCCCAGCCCTATTTTATTTTTTATTTTGAGGCAGGGTCTCACTAAGTTGCTGAAAGTCTCGCTCTGTTGCCGAGGTTGGCCGCAAACCTGCGATCCTCCTATCTCAGCCTCCCTAATACTGCAGGTGAATTCTTTTTTGTTGGTTTTGTGGCACTGGGGATTGAACCCAGGGACATTCTACCTCTGAGCTACACCCCCGGCCCTATTTTTTATTCTTATTTTGAAACAGGGTCTCACGAAGTTGTGGAGTAGCTGAGGCTGGCTGCAAACCCGCGATCCTCTTGTCTCAGCCTCCCAAGTACTGGGATTACAAGCGTGTGCCACCACGCCTGGCTTAATTTTTTATTTTGAAACAGGGTTTCGCTAAGTTGCTGACAGCCTCACTATGTTGCTGAGGCTGACCGGGAACCTGAGATCCTCCTGTCTCAGCCTCCCAAGTATTGAGGTTCCAGGTGTGTGGCACCAGCCCAGCTCAGGTAGATTATATGTCAAGAATTTAGATTTCCTTCCCATCACTGCTCAAGGTGGGAGAAATTCAAGTCACGGTCTCTGTGCAACAAAGAAGCTCTGTGTAGTGGAAAATGGAGGGCAGCGGTAGAAAGATGATGGAGTAGACAGAGAGAAAGGTGCTGCGTGGGAGCGGAGGACAAAAGAAAGAGCAGCCCGGCACATCCCAGCTAAGGTAGGAATGCGTACCTTCACAGGTTTGTTTGGGGTTGTAAATTCTGTCAACAGCCACATGATCCCAAGACCCAGGTGAGACCCCAGCCTTTTTCTTTTTGGTGGTACTGGGGATTGAACCCAGGGGCATTCTACCTGAGTTACACCCCCAGTCCTATTTTATTTTTTATTTTTGAAACAGGGTCTCTCTAAGTTGCTGAGGGCCTTGATAAGTTACTGAGGCTGGCTTCGAACCTGCGATCCTCCTGTCTCAGGAGGATCAGTACTGGGACGACAGGCGTGCGCCACCACGCTCGGCTGGAACAGAGGGTTCTGCAGGCAGTACTGGTAGTGGGTGCCAGGGCTTCCTGACTCTGGTTTCGCTGGGGATGGGAACGGTGGCTTTCAAAATATAGGGTGGAGACCCACTAGCGGGAGAAACCCAGGTGTGGGTTGTGAAAATTAGTAATAGAATAGAAAATGTAATGTTAAGAAATAGGAGAACAGCTGCGTGTGGTGGCGCATGCCTGTCATCCCAATACTTGGGAGGAGGATCGCAGGTTCGAAGCCAGCCTCAGTAACTTATCAAGGCCCTCAGCAACTTAGTGAGACCCTGTTTCAAAAATAAAAAATAAAATAGGGCTGGGGGTGTAACTCAGGTAGAATGCCCCTAGGTTCAATCCTAGATACTACAGGTGGAGCTACTAGATACTACTAGATACTACAGGTGGAGCTCTTTTCTGACACATTTGTTTCAACCTAGTGAGGCCCTATTTAAAAAAAAAACAATTTTAAAAAGGCTGGGGGTGAGGTCAAATGTTTCTGATACCACTGGGTTCAATCCCCAGTACCACAATTCTCCTGTCTCAGCCTCCCAAGTACTGGGATTTCAGGTGTGCGCCACCACACCCAGCTGATTGTTATTATTATTATTATTATTATTATTTTTAAACAGGGTCTTGCTAAATTGCTGAGGCTGGTCTGGAACCTGCCATCTTCCTGTCTGAGTCTCCCAAGTTCTGGGATTTCAGGTGTTCACCACCACATCCAGCTTTCCCCCACTTTTTTTTTTTTTTTTTTTTTTGCGGTACTGGGAATTGAACCCAGGGACATTCTGCCTCTGAGCTACACCCCCAGCCCTATTTTTTATTCTTTATTTTGAAACAGGGTTTCACTAAGTTGTGGAGGGCCTCACTAAGTAGCTGAGGCTGGCAGCGAACCTGTGATCCTCCTGTCTCCACCTCCCAAGTACTGGGATTACAAGCGTGTGCCACCATGCCAGGCTTTCACCACTTTTTTAATGAGATGAGGAAGGGGTTGGGGCTGCCAGTCTCCATGGATATGCACCCTTGGCTCGGGGTGGTCAGAGGCAGATAGTCGAGCGTGAGTCTCTGCGTGCGCCCACCAGGAAGCCGCTGGTGCTACACGAGCTCTGGGCAGGAAGGCCAGGGCCTCTGAGGAAGCTTCCCAGCAGGGACTCTTTTGATGGCAGAACTCCATTCCTCCATCATGGCCCCCACCCCCTCCGGCCAGCCCCACTGAGTGTACGTGTGAGAGAGACAGAGACAAATAGGGCAAAGACAGAATGGCGGGTGTGTGTGCAGAGTGTGAGAGGGCTGGGGGAAAGGACGGGAGGCGGCGTGTGTGTGCACACTCGCTCGTGCACATGACCAAAGAAAGCGCTTGCCAGGCAAAAGCCGGGAGAGACGGAGAACAGCTCCCTGTGTTCTAGTCTCCGATGACCCCTTTAAATATATGACAAACAGTTAAAACAAAAGCCCATTTAGCTTTTATGCCTCTGATTCGCAGTATCCATTCCAGTTAATTACAGTGATTTAAAAACATCTGCATTTAATAAAGAACCTTCCTGTCCTCCTGTTCTCAATCCACCCCCACCCTGATTTTTTTTTTCAGGCCACTGGGCTAACACAGTAATTATAATCCCCTCCAAACCGGCTATACCTGTGGCCATGGGGATGTGCAGCCAGTTAGAACTGGCAAAGTGGAAAGCCGGGCATGGTGGCACCTGCTTGTAATCCCAGTACTTGGGAGGCTGAGACAGGAGGATCACAGGTTCGCAGCCAGCCTCAGCTACTTAGTGAGGCCCTCTGCAACTTAGTGAGACCCTGTTTCAAAAATAAAGAATAAAAAATAAAAATAGGGCTGGGGGTGTAGCTCGGAGACAGAATGCCCCTGGGTTCAATCCCCAGTGCCACCAAAAAAAAAAAAAAACAAAAAACAAAAAACCAAACAAACAAAAAAAAAACAGAACTGGCCAGGTGGAGAGGAGAGAGTGGGGACGGGCCAGAAGGAGCTGGGGCAGCTGGGAGGCCAGCAGGAGGAAGCTGGGCCGGAGGCAGTATTCGTCTTCCCTCCAGCAGAGAAATCACATACAGAGAAGATTCACATCTGGAAGGAAACAGACGTTCAAAGTCCTTCATTCAATATGGGACGAAAGGGGAGTTTGAGCAGGGCGTGGTGGCGCAGGCCTGTAATCCCAGTTCTTGGGAGGCTAAGACAAGAGGACTGCAGATTTGAAGCCAGCCTCAACAATTTAGCAAGACCCTCAGTAACTTAGCAAGACTCTGCTTCAAAATAAAAAGTAAAATAGGGCTGGGGGTGTAGCTGGGAGGTAGAATGCCCCTGGGTTCAGTACCAAAGAAGAAGGAAGAGGAGGAGGAGGTACAGGAGGAGGAGGAGGAGGAAGAAGAAGAAAAGAGAGACTGAGGCAAGGCAGGGACTTCCCCCTCCACCTGGGCCTCCCTTTGCTCCAGGAAGGAGGAAGGGCACAGGGAGAGGGCAGAACTGCAAGGGCATAGAAAGGCCTCCAAATTGGCATTCGGCCCCGCGTCCAGCGTCTTCTTTTGAAAGTGTGACATGCTGGTCCTGGGCTCCCTTCTGTTGCCCTAGTGCCCTGTTTGTGGCTCCTGCTTGGGGTCAAGTCTGTCACCCATCACACTCACTCCTCAGTGACACTAGGAGGCTCGATCACCTCCTGGACACACTCAGCCCATGGCGAGCTCTAGCCGGCAGTGGACAAGCAGAGAGGGTCTGGGCTGGGGCCCAGGAGCTCTGTGGCCTGTGGGGAGTCTGGCCCTGGGCAAGGGGCAGGTGGGCCTGGCGGCCTGGCTGAGGAGTCTAGAGGCCTGGAGGCCTGGCTGAGGAGTCTAGAGGCCCGGAGGCCTGGCTGAGTCTAGAGTCCAAGGTGTCCGGTGCTCTGCCCAGGAATCCTGTCTCCCATGGCTGCCCACCACAGCACAGGGCACGGCCTCTACCTCCTCCATGACTCCCACCCGAGGTGCCACCTCCAGGGCAGAGGGAGCTGAGGGCTGCCTGAGCTCAGCGGAGGTGAGAGGCAGCGCTGCATTCCACCCAACAGTTGAAGCCCTTGGGAGATCCTGGAGATTTGGGGACCCTGAGGGGGGAAGGACATGGCCTTAGAAAGGAAGGAGAGGAGAAACCAGCTCTTTCGGGGCCCGGAGAAGAGAGAAAAGGTCTTGGTGGATCTGCAGGGGCCCTTGTGAAGTGACAGGTTCCCAAGTTCTGGGAGAGTCATGGGCTCTTAGGAAGGGGCGGGGTCAAGGAGGTGCCTGAGTTGTATCCAGGGCTCTTTTGCTGGTATTAGGATTGAATTCGGGGGTATTATGCCTCTGGGCTACATCCCCACCCCTTTTTATTTTTTATTTTGAAACAGGGTCTTGGTAAGTTGCTGAGGCTGGCCTTGAATCTGCAATCCTCCTGTCTTAGCCTCCCAAGTTACTGGGATTAGAAGTGTGTGTCACCATGCCTGTCATATGAAAGGCTTTCAACGTCCTTCCTGGTCTCAATACCCTTAGCCTGGAAGTGACTGCTGCCCTATAATGCTGCACCCTTTTCTAAGCTCAGCTGGCACTGCAGGACAGACCGCCAGCCCCTGCTGCTGCTTCCAGACTTGGTGAGGCCATCGGCAGAGGCCAGGTGCAGGTGTGTGTGTGCGTGTGTGTGTGTGTGTGTGTGTGTGTGTGTGTGTGTGTACTGGGTGAACCCAGGGGCATTCTATCTCCAAGCTACACCCCCCAGCCCTGTTTATTTTATTTTTTTATTTTGAAGCAGGGTCTCACTAAATGGCTGAGGGTCTAGCTGAGTTGCTGAGGCTGGCCTCGAACCTGCAATCCTCCTGTCTCAGCCTCCCAAGTACTGGGATTACAGGGGTGCACCACCACTCCTGGTAGTTCATTTGCCCTTTTATCAGCTGTTTACAAAGCAGCCTTTGAAGTCCAAACATTGGGAAATTTCCACCAGAACATAACCTGGCCCGACACGTCCCTGCTGTGCCAGGCTCTCTGGGAGATTCCCAGGCGTTGTCGGGCTCTGCTGACATCATGGAAAATCTTAGCTTTGGTACACAGCACGCACACTCGCCAATTAGCCGGGGAGCCCAGTGTGGAAAGAAAGAGGTGTGCGGTCTCACAGTGTCCTTGCAGGAGACGAAGGGCCACTGCCTGGCCCGGGACCGCTCTCCCTCGCTCTCCTGTGCACCAAGCTGGGCAGCGGCTCCAGACTGGAGGAGGTGGGCCCGGGAGGTGCTTCTTTGTCCTGGGCACCTGTGCCCACGCTGAGCTACCTAGATGGGGGGGGCACCGGAAGCTCCTGCCTCTCTGCTCACCCGTCAGAGTAGCAATGATAAATGTCTCCCGCTGGGAACTCTGCCTGCCACCCAGCCACATCATTCATCTCAGCCGCGATTTGCATAGTGACCTGTGGCGAGGGTTCCCTGCCACCCCTCCCTCTACCGCCACATTCCCACTCCAGCCTGGTGCAGGTCAGGGCTGCCTGCCCCAGTGACCCCTGGACTGTCCCCTATGCCCTTGAATGTCTCCCCTGGGGCACTTCTGAGAATGATCAGTGTCTCTCCAAAAGACTCCCATTACTTGCTCTAGGGGGCACACAAGACCCTTCCTGGTTGCGGGGCAGGGCAGGGGGCAGAGGGTGGGGGACAAATGACACCACGCCTTACCATTCGGATGTGAGGGAGAAAGTGGGAGGCGAAAGCCGACGTCTGCCCCGTGCCATGCTGGGCGCCTTCCTGGGCACCATCCTGGCGTGCCCGTGCTGACCCAGCCCGTGGGCTCCGCCCTCCAGCTCTGCCCATGGCTTGAACTGGGCCCCAAGCAACTGGCCCGGAGGAGCAGGGTTTGAGTGCAGATCCTCTGGCCCCAAAGCCCACAGGTACCTCCTTGCCTTTTTGTCATGAAGAGACCACCCACAGCTAGGAGCATCAGAGGAGAGGGGAGGGTGGTGGCCAGTGTCTAGGTCCCATACCCCAGTGGTGGTGGTTAGGAGTGCTGGACAGGCGGCCTGCTTCCCTCCCTCCCTCCCTTCTTTCCTTTCTATACCAGCAGCTGAACCCCGGGGCATTCTACCTCTGAGCTACACCCTCAGCCCCTTTTCTTTTTCATTTTGAAAAAAAGATCTCACTAAGTTGCTGAGGCTGGCCTCAAACCTGCCATCCTCCCGTCTCAGCCTCCCAAGTATTGGGATTACAGGCAGGCACTACTTCCTTCTTCCTGCGGTCTCCACTTCCCGTTGACTTCATCCCTCCAGAGGCCTGGCTCTGCCACAGGCATGGAGACATCTAGATGTGCCAATTTGCAGGGCCAGCCACCAGGACGTCACCTGGCTGTGGAAACAGTCACTGGCAGCGGGCAGCCGAGCAGATGGGCTCCTGGCTGAGGGCCTGTCCCTCAGGGGTCCGGCCAGCACTGGGCAAGGCTCTCTGGGAGGCCAGGCTGGGGGCACCCAGGGAAGGAGGGGGTGCACAGCGATTTGCTGAGTTTTGCTGTCTGTTCCAGGCTGGCCTTCCTGCAGGTGCCTTGCACGCTGTCCTGCCTGGGGACTGAGGGAAGATTCCTGCGACTTTCCACTCAGGAAGGGCTTTGGTGGCTTTCTGTGGAACCCCCTTCTCCCTTTGGTCCTCTGTCCCTGGCTCTCTCAGTGCTGCACCCGGCCTGAACGTGACTTTGGGTCCCTGGCACTGCGGGGGTCAGAGGAAGGCTCAGCCTCTAAGCCAGGAGAACGCCCTTCCGTCTTCCTGGGCCCCGAGAAGCCAGTGTGGTCCCGCGGGCCCATGGTGGGAGCCATCGGTCTCACCTGCCAGCCATGAGGACGTGCAGTACCCGATGAATTTGTGTATGTGTGTGTGTGTGTGTGGTATTGGGGATTGAACCCAGGGGTATTTTTACCTCTGAGCTACACCCCCATCCCTATTTTATCTTTATTTTTTGAAATAGGGTCTCGCTAGGTTGATGAGAGTCTCACTACTTGCTGAGGCTGTCCTCGAACCTGAGATCCTCCTGTCTCAGCCTCCCAAGTAATGAGATTGCAGGTGTGTACCACCATGCCTGGCTTCTGTTGAAATTTAAAAGCAATAATAAGCCTGACTGGGATTACAGGCATGTGCCACCACACCTGGCTAAATGAACATCGTTATTCCCTATGCTTTGACAAACATTGATTTCTTTGTGGAAGTTAATTTGGAGAAGTCCAGTGTTACATCGGCTCCCAGTTCCCGGATGGCCACTTGTGTCCATTTGAAGAGTAAGTTCCTTCCAGTTTGGAATTGCTCAGAATCACTTCAGATGTGGTGTATGTGCCCCAGTTCCTCAAAAAATAAAAAAATTAAAAAAAAGGAATCCTGCCACCAGTAAAGTTAGGTAGGCAAGAACAACGTGGCGGAAAACTGCTGGGCATTTTATTTTCGACACGGGGCTTCTGTGCTGTGTTCCTATTGGTGGGAACTTAGCCTCACAATCTTTACGCCATTGGCTGAAGGGGATGCAGGGGGCGGGGTTGGCACTCACAATATCCAGGAAATGCTATCTTTACAAAAAGCACAAGGCGACACATGGCAGTTCTACAACATGAAGCCTAAGTCAAGCCATTCCTTTGATAGAAAAGACCTAATTATAGTCTCACAAACTCAAAACAAAAACAAAATGGGAAGAGCTCATCGAGAAGCGATGTCAGCAGCTCAATGCCCAGGCTTTATGCCCCGCTAGAGATGGGCAAGGGCGACTCTCAGACTGTGGTCCCCTCCTCCTCCTCTTCTGGAAGGGGAAGGAAGAGAGGCCCAGGAAGAAGGTCCCGAGGTACCGAAGGCCAATCTCAAGACAGCAAGGGACAGACGAAAGGAAATGATGGTAAAAAACGTACACCCCCGAAACGGACGTGAATTAGAGGCGAGGTTCCAGCCTGGTGTTGCGCTGACGCGGCCGGGAGAACCGGGCTGAGGGAGAGTTTACGTGTCACCGCCGGGCTTCTCTGCAGAGTCACGGCGTTGTTATTTCTCAGGCACCAGCGGGGACCTGCAATTCCTTGTGTTTTGCAGAACTGGCTGCACACCGCCCACCACCTCTGTTGACTGGTTTCTCCTGGAGCTGCCAGAATGGGAGGGGAATTTTTTTTCTTCCTCTTCTTTTTTCCCAGCCGGGTCAGGACAGACCAGAAAGAAAGTGCCAAGCACACAGAAGCAAAGGGAGTCATGGGTGGGTCAGCCGTCCCAGCTGAGGACAGCAATCTGGGGCGCAGGGCGCGCCTCCCCTCCATGCGGAGCTGTGTCCAGCCTCCCTACTCCCTGCGGCACGACGGGTGGGTGGGAACTTGCCTTCCTATCTGGGAACTGCAACAGCCCAAGCGTGTGTGGCCAGCCAGTGCTCCAGGCCTCCCCGTCATCCTCCGCAGCCCCGGCCTCCAGCTGCTCCTCCACGGGCCTGGGGGAGAGATGTGAGCGCGCAGGCCAATCTGGACGGCCACGGCCTGGCCATATTTCATCTTTATGCCTGCCGAGCTTCCTTCTGCTTTCAGAATGGGGAAATTCAGACATCAATCTGAGCTTTCCAGGAAATTTCAGTTCCACGTTTTTTAGACTGAGAGGAGACAGGCACACTGACAGATTTTGCCCAGATGACATGCAGGAACGGGCAGGCGGGGTGACCAGTGGCAAGGCGGGGTGACCAGTCCCAGCAAGGCTGTGGCATCAAGCCAAGAACTGGGGGACCTTTGCTTTCCCCAGTGAATCCTCTCTTCTTCCCTGAATTCCACCCATCCATGGGAGGCTGAGACAGGAGGATCGCAGGTTTGAGGCCAGCCTCAGCCCCTTTAGTGAGACACTATTTCAAAACAAAAACTAGAAAAAGGGCTGGGGGTATAGCTTGGAGGTAGACTGTCCCTTGGTTCGATGCCAATAAATAAATAAGTAAATAAAAAATAAATATCCATATTGCAGTCTGTGGGCCTTTCTTTCTTTTTCTTTCTTTCCTTCCTTCTTTCTTTCTTCTCCTTTTTTTTTGTGGCATTGGGGATTGAACCCAGGGACATTCTGCCTCAGAGCTATACCCCCAGCTCTATTTTATTTCTATTTTGAAACAGGGTCTCGCTAGGTTGATGAGAATCTCACTACTTGCTAAGGAACCTGCAATCCTCCTGTCTCAGCCTCCCAAGTACTAGGATTACAGGCATGCGCCACCACGCCCTGCTTTTATTTATTCATTCATTTATTTATTTTTTTTTAGCACTGGGGACAGAACCCAGGGGCATTCTACTTCCAAGCTACACTCCTAACTTCTAACCTTTTTTTTTTTACTATTATTATTATTTATTTGAAATAGGGTCTTGCTAAGTTGCTGAGGCTGGCCTTGAACCTGTGATCCTCCTGTCTCAGCCTCCCAAGTACTGGGATTACAGGCATGCGCCACCGCCTCCGGCTTGCCCGTGAACTTTTCAAAGCGGCCTGTCCACCTCTGCATATCAGACGGCTCATCGAGGGAAACTGCATTATAAATGTTAAACGGCACGCCGATGACAAGGGCCATGCAAACTCAATTCTGTGAAAAAATATTCTGTTTAATTGATTTTCTAAAAAAAAAATCTATTATGTTTCTGTGAGCCTATTGATCTGCAGCCCCGCAGAAGTAATGAAGAAGCTTTGTGATCAATAAAGCCAAAGTGTATCTTACCGCGTACCGGCTCTGCTCATCCGCCAGGGATGGGACCGGCCCCGATTCCCCAGACGCCATCGGGAGGGAGGGGAAGCTTCCCTGTGAACGCTGAGATTCATTTCTGTTGGCATAAACATAACAAATGAAACCCCCACGACTTCTCTTGCTCCGAAAGCCAAGAATATATCACATCAGTCATCATGAAACACACAAAAACATAATTTGCAAAAAAAAAAAAGAAAGAAAAGAAAACCTGCATTTTTAACCTGAGTGTATTAACTCCTCCCCCTTACTCGGTCAGGATAATATTTTACTCCTCGGCTCTCACACTGGTTTTCTTTCTTTCCTATCTGCCCCGCCCCCCAAATCGGGTTGGCTTCACCAGTCTTAGAAGGCTTTTCTGCTTCTGCGGTGAATACAAAGTACAGGTAGCGGCCACTGCAGGCTGATAATCCTGCGCAGAGCTAACACTGCTATCTTATCCTCCCCAAAATAATAATGTTGGATGAGATAAGGCACCTGCACCGCCACAGGAGCGGTCAGGGAAATGCGGCGGACACCGGGCGGTCGGTGGCAGTGGCTGCGGAGACAGGGCTCCCTGGACCCCATAGGTCATCTTGGTTGCTGTTAATTTCAGGATTTATCATTGCATGTCGCCTTGAAACCAGAGGACACCATCGGACACAGATACTGATCAGACAACTGCAAACTTATCCTGCCGCATCGAGCGGATTTAGGAAGGTGCATCTTTAGGGGGAACCCCGTGCTGACCCCCCCACCCACCCCCCGGCCAATGGTATTGGGTAGGGTGGCTGGCGGCGGCGTCGGTGGTCTGTGGTGCAAAATGATTGCAGAAGTCATCAGGGACCCGATCTTGAAGGCCTTTGCCTGAGGGCGCTGGGGAGCTATGGAGGGATTTTTATGAAGGGAGGGAAGTGACCGGCTGAGCGATTTGACAACTCTCAGCAGCTACGGCGCAGAACTGCTGCTCTCAGCAGCCCCTTCCGTGCACGCGTAAAAATAACGAGGCTGCTGATAACAGTAATGACGAACACAGTGAACCAGGTCCCGCTCCCGGTTTACATGTAGCAGCTCATTTAATCCTCTCAAGAAACAGCCCAACCAGGGACATGCCGGTATTCTTCCATTTTATGGATAGGGAAACCAGCGTGGACACTGAGAGGTTCCCACGGCAGGTGACCATCCAAGAAACACACGCCCTCGCCGGTGTGGGGCTGTCCCCCTCCCTCCCCAGCTCCGGGAACCTGGAAGAGGATCGCTAGATTGGAAGCACAGAGGGAAGAAGTCCTTCCTTCCTTCCTTCCTTCCTTCCTTCCTTCCTTCCTTCCTTCCTTCCTTCCTTCCTTCCTTCCCTCCTTCCCTCCCTCCTTCCTTCCCTCCCTCTTTTCTTCCTTCCTTCCTTCCTTCCTTCCTTCCTTCCTTCCTTCCTTCCCTCCCTCTTTTCTTCCATCCATCCTTCCTTCCTTCCTTCCCTCCTTCCCTCCTTCCCTCCCTCCTTCCTTTTCCTTCCTTCCTTCCTTCCTTCCTTCCTTCCTTCTTTCCTTCCTTCCTCTTTCCCTCCCTCCCCTTCCTTCCTTCCTTCCTTCCTTCCTTCCTTCCTTTCCTTTCCTATCCTTTCCTTATTGGTACTGGGGATTGAACCCAGGAGCATTCTACCTCTGACTACATTCCCAGCCCTTTTTATTCTTTATTTTGAAACAGGGTCTCGTTAAGTTGCTGAGGCTGGCCTAGAACCTGCAATCCTCCTGTCTCCGCCTCCCGAGTACTGAGATTACAGGCATGTGCCTTAGCGTCCGGCTGCTCGAAACCATTTAAAACCTGGAGTTTCATTCTGGCCGGGGAACCCTATAAAAAATCACCGGAAGCTGAGTACAGTGGCGCACACCTGTCATCCCAGTACTTGGGAGGCCGAGACAGGAGGATGCAGGTTCGCAGCCAGCCTCAGCTACTTAGGGAGGCCCTCCACAACTTAGTGAGACCCTGTTTCAAAATAAAGAATAAAAAATAGGGCTGGGGGTGTAGCCCAGAGGTAGAATGCCCCTGGGTTCAATCCCCAGTGCCACATGCATACACACAAATAAATAAAATAAAGAGTTGTTCTCTTTGGGCTGGGGGTGTGGCTCAGAGGTAGAATGCCCCTGGGTTCGTTCACCAGTGCCACATGCACACAAATAAATAAAATAAAGAGTTGCTCTCTTTGGCCGTGTGTGTGTGTGTGTGTGTGTGTGTGTGTGTGCGTGTGTGGCTCTGTAGTTAGTGTTTGCCTAGCATTCGCCAGGCCCTGATTCCATCGCAAAAATTTCCTTTGCTTTCTTTTTCCTTCCTTCCTTCCTTCCTTCCTTCCTTCCTTCCTTCCTTCCTTCCTTCTTTCTGTCCCTCTCTCCCTCCCTCTCTTCCTTCCTTCCCTCTTTCTTTCCTGAACCCAGGGACACTCTACCACTGAGCTATACCCCCAGCTCTATTTGTTTGTTTGTTTATTTATTTATTTTCATACTGGGGATTGAACCTGGGCATTCTATGCCCAAGCTATACCCCCAGCCAAATGTATGTTTGTATGTATGTATGTATGTATTGTTTGCTACTGGAGATTGATCCCAGGGGCATTCTACCTCCAAGCTATACCCTCAGCCCTTTTAATTTTTATTATTATTATTCTTTTTAAAATTTGAAACAGGGTCTCACTAAGTTGTTGATTGTCTTGCTAAATTGCTGAGGCTGACCTCCAACCTGCGATCCTCTTCTCTCAGCCTCCCAAATACTGGGATTACAAGTGTGCACCATGGTGCCCAGCTAAAGAGCTGCTCTTTCTTCTGAGATCATATCCTGTCTGCTTTTTGGTGTTAGAACACCTTGTTTTATAAAAGAATGGTGATGTTGGATGGCAAATGCTTTACAAATTGTGCTCAGAAAATAAGCTGGCCACCGTTCGGATTTCTTACTTGTCTGCTTTGAAATTTTGCCACCTGGAGGAATCCAAGAGACAATTGGAGTTGGGCATTTAATCTCCAGGTGGGGCATGGGGTAGAGCGGGGCTTCCAGGCACAGGGGACAGTGACCCTCTGGACGCCTTGACTTCTATCTAGGCCTCTGGAGGATATTCGGCCAGCAGAGTCCTCTGAGCTAGGACCGTATGGAACACTCTGGCTTGTGTCCCTGGGGCACACACGGTGAGGCAGGGTCCCTGCCCTCAGCTCGGGGAGCCAGGACAAGAAGGCAGAAAGCGTCACTTGTCAGGAAGCGCGGTGCCCAGAGACTTCAGCGTGGACCACTGCCAGCATCTCCGGTCCCTCAGCAAAGTCACAGGGTCCCTTGGGCTGTGTCTCTTCCTGTTCAATGGGACAAAATAGCTACATGGGAGGGTGAGGTTACACAGGTGTGGAAAGACATGTATCATTTTGAATTTTTAGGGTTGGCTGCAGTCCTAGGTTTTTTTTTTTTTTTGTACTGGGAATTGAATCCAGAGGCATTCTACCTCTGAGCTATACCCCCAGCCATTTTATTCTTTTTATATTTTGAAACAGGGTTTGCTGAGGGTCTTGCTAAGTTACTGAGTTGCTGAGGCTTGTCTCGATCCTGTGATCCTCCTGTCTTAACCTCCCAAGTACTTGGGATTACAGGAGGGCACGGTGCCTGGCTATCGTCCTTGATTTTTAAAAAATTTATGGCTGGTGTGTGTGTGTGTGTGTGTGTGTGTGTGTGTGTTTGTCCATGCATGTGCATGCACACGTGCATGTGTATACAAATAAGAGAGGCAGGCAGGAGGTGGGGGGATAGCCTGGAACAGAAAATATTTCTCAGCCATCTTATACGAACCACTTCTCTTGGCCTGAACTTCGGTGAGATCAGCCAAAAGATAAATCAGAATAAAAGAGTGTTTCCTGGTAGAAGAGAAAAAAACAGTTTGGGACTGTGCGCGTTGTCTGAGATTCGGGGCCCGAGTCCTGAGATGGGGTAGGGTTCGGGATGTGGCAGCTTTCGGTCCTCAGGGTCCGGCCTTCCCAGTGGTCAGCATGGAGTTGCCAGCTGCAAGGTCCCCGGGACTGGGGACCCAGCTCTCCTGGGAGGCTGTCTGGGTGGGAGGGAGTGTGTCGCTGCACAGCGATGGCCGTGAAGAATCCCCCACCCCCATCCCCACTCCGGGGGTGCGAGCCCCAGCGTGCGGTGTGGCCGCCCCTTTAGTCCAAGCCCACTGACCTTTTGCTGTTCTTCCAGGACGCTGGGCCCTTCCCTGCTCAGGGACACGCTCTTCGGCTGGGCCCCCCTGCCTGCCGGGCTCCTTCTCATCATTTGGCTCTTGGCTTGCGCACCAGGGCCGGGCCTGTCCCTGTCCTTCTTACTCACAGTCTTTCCCTTTGTGGCACTTCCCGCACTTTATTCTTTCCTACCAGATTCCCAGAGCACTGAGCCCATGGTAGCCAGCGCCCTTCAGCCAACCCACCGGGTGGGGTTATGCAAGCTGAATAGGGCTTCACAGTTGTGGGTTCCCTATCTACAGAGTCAACAAACCTCTAATTGGAAATACTCAGGAAAAAAAAAATTGCATCTGTTGCCAGGCGTGGTGGCACACACCTGTAATCCCAGTATTTGGGAGGCTGAGACAGGAGGATCATAGGTTCAAGACCAGTCTCAGCAACTTAGCGAGTTCCTCGGCAGCTTAGTGAGACCCTATTTCAAAATAAAAATAAAACAGGGCTGGGGGTGTTGCTCAGAGGTAAAATGCCCCTGGGTTCAGTCCCCAGAACCACACATGCATGTGTGCTCACACACACACACACACACACACACACACACACACACACTTGCACCTGTACAGAACGTGTACGGATTTTCTTTTCTTGTCATTACTTTATAAACAATATAAACAATACAGTATAACAACTATTTACATAGCATTTACATTGTATTAGGTATTATAAATAATCTAAAGAGTACTTAACATTTATAGGAGGAAGTACATAGGTTATCTGCAAATACTGTACCATTTGATATAAGGCACTTGAACATTTGCAGATTTTTATATCAGTTGGGGGGTCCTGGAACCAATCCTCATGGATACCAAGGGACAACTGTATTCATATCTATTTACATACATACATATGTATATTCACATATACATATTCATATCTATACATATATATTCATATCTACCCACACAAATATATACATATGTTCATACATATATATTCATATCTATCCTCATATGCATATACATGTATTTATATCTGTCTATACATACATATATTCATATCTATGTACACATATATAGCTATTCGAATATATACATAGATATTTTTATCTCTTTAAACACACATATGTACAGATATTCATATATATCTAAACATATATATACAGATATCTGTACATATGCACATATATTTATACCTATCTAGGCACCCATATATACATAATCATATATATATACATATACATTTATATCTTTGGGCATTCATATACAGATATTTATTTACATACATATATTTTTGTCTGTCTAAACATACATATGCGTACATATATTTGCACCTGTCATTGCACAAACATGCATACTCGCACACACAGCCTTGTTTTGTTTTTCTTTGCTTGGCTGGAATGTTGGAGGTTTTTTTTTCTTCCTAGGAATGATGACTTTTTTTTTGGGAACTGGTGATGGAACCCGGGGTATTCTACCTCCGAGCTACACCCCCATCCCTTTTTACTTTTTATTTTGAAACAGGGTCTCACTGAGTTGCTGAGGGTCTTGCTAAGTTGCTGAGACTGGCCGCGAACCCGGATCCTCCAGTCTCAGCCTCCCTTGAACTATGCCTAGCCCACAGTGACTTCTGTTTGTTTGTTTGTTTTTTTGCGGTACCAGGGATTGAACCCAGGGGCATTCTACCTCTGAGCTACACCCCCAGCCCTAGTTTTTATTCTTTATTTTGAAACAGGGTCTCACTAAATTGCGGAGGCATCACTAAGTAGCCGAGGCTGGCTACGAACCCGGATCCTCCAGTCTCAGCCTCCCAAGTACTGGGATTACAAGCGTGCGCCACCACGCCCGGCTCCACAGTAACTTTTGAAGCTACGTTTTCTTTGAGATGAGAGCAGCCTGGTCCCTGCCACCCTCCTTGGCGGTGGCAGGCAGGCAGCTGCGGGCATCTGTGCGAGGCTCCTGCCTCCCCTTCCTCCTAGATCTCCGATGTGTCAAACTGGCAGACTGACAGACTGACAGACTGACAGGAGGATTTGCAGAAGGATGGGCCTGACTCACACCTATAAGGCTTAAAAATATGGTAATGCAATTAGCAGGCTCAGCAGCCTAATGAAGCCGCTCTAAAATGCTGATAAAATGCCACTGAAGGAGAGTGCTCAAGAGCCTCTTCAAACTCCCCAAAATGTGAAGTGCATCCTTACGGAGAAAATGGCAATCTAGTCTCCTTTCTCCAAGGTTCAAGATTAATTAGGGGCTTATTTAGTGCATGAACGAGGAAACAAATGAATTCTTGCATCGCAGAGCCTTGAAACCCATTTTTTAATCATTTTTTTTTACAATTACATTCCTCTCATAAAAGTCTTCATTGGAGGCTGTCGAAGCCTGCTTTGTGCGAGGGAGGGAGGGTGGGAGGCGGGACCACCCTGGGCTCTTGACAGCACTTCCTGCCCACTCCAGAGGGCTCTCCTCACAAAAGCCTCTTCTCTCATCCCAAGGGCTCCGCTCTCTTGCTCAGGGGAGCTGTCTGGGCTCCAGGGGCCCATTCAACTCGCTACCTGCTCAACGCAACCTGAGTTCGCCTGTGTTTTCTGCAGACGCAGTCCCTTCCAGAGAGGAAGAGACCACTGGGGTGCCGGAGGGTTTCTCTTTCCCTTCTCGTTTGAGAAGACAGTTGGGCCATAGAGCATGCCTGCCTGGGCCCGACAATGACACTGCATCTCCTCTCCCTCCCTCCCTGTCCCAAGAGCCACCCTGCTACTGTCGTGACAGAGGAGATGTGGTGCACGAGCTAGGCAGAGACATGGACAGGGATCTATTCAGGAAAGCAAGAAATACACCTTTGTTATAGCTAGATATAAAATGTCCCCGAAAGAGCTCGTTTATTAATGTTTGGAGCTGATGTCACTGAGTCATGAGGGTTGTAATCCCAGCAGTGGAGAAATCCATTGGAATGGATTTATCTGGGTGGTGGCCCAGGGTGCGGCCTTGGGGGTTACATAAGTGGTTCCTCCTCCCCCTGCTCTCTCTCTCTCTCTCTTGCTTCCGGCCTCCATGTTGTGAGGAGCACAGCCCATGCGCTCTCCCCCTCTGTTTCCCGCCACCATGCCCGAGATCTGAGGACTCCGGCCTCACCTGGGCTAAACCCAAAACTGTAAGAAAATAAATCTTTCCCCTAAGTTACATGGTCAGTGTTTTAGATTATAACTTCAAGAATGCTGACCAGAACAACATTCATGGGAGAACAGGAGCCATCTCAGAGTGAGAGATGCTCTCTGGGGGCCTGTGGCTCTTCTTTTCTAGGAGACTTGGTGAGGGTAGGTTTGTGAGGATGACGTCATTCGGTGGTCACAGATGCCTTACAGCGTGTTGCTCATGCTCCCGGTCCTGAACAGGTCTTCATTAATCAATAGCTATCTATGTGTGTGTGTGGTACTGGGGATTGAATCCAGAGGTGTTCTACCTCTGAGCTACACTCCCAGCCCTTTCATTTATTTTATTTTTTATTTTTGTGGTACTGGGGCTTGAACCCAGGGACACTCTACCACTGAGCTACACCCCCAGCCTTGTTTTTTTTATTTTTTATTTTGAGGCAGGCTCTGGCTAAGTTGCCCAGGCTGACCTCAAACTTGCGATTCTCCTGCCTCAGCATCCCGAGTCACTGGCATTACATTCTTCAACTTTGCAAAACAAGGAGCCAGTAGGAAAGATCTGGTATCACTAGGCCTGCCCTTAAGACTGTAAATAGGTAGCCAGGCATGGTGGTGGACACCTTTAATCTCAGAACTTGGGAGGCAGAGACAGGAGGATTGCAGGTTCACAGTCAGCCTCAGCAATTTAGTGAGGCCCTCTGCAATTTAGTGAAACCCTGTTTCAAAATAAAAAATAAAATAGGGCTGGGGTTGTAGCTCAGAGGTAGAATGCCCCTGGGCTCAATCCCCAGTAACACACACACACACACACACACACACACACACACACACACGCTCATATTGTAAGAAGGTCATGCTATCTGGTGAGACATTCTCCCCTTGCTGGCTCTTACAAAGCAAGTACCTGGTCTACTTGCTATGAGTTGTCTAAGGAGGGCGGGGGGCACATGGCCAGGAACTGAGGGTGGCCTCCTGCCGACAGCCAGCAAAAACTTGAGCCCCACCCCCACTCCATCCATTATCCCACGAGCAACTGAGTCCTGCCAGCAGCCAGGTGAGTTTGGAAGCAGATCCTTCCTTCATCCGGCTTCAGATGATGCTACAGTGCCAGTCTTGGTAGCAACTAAGTAAGTAGCTCTACTAAGTAGCTGAGGCTGGCCGAGAACCTGCGATCTTCCGGTCTCAGCCTCCCAAGTACTGGGATTACAAGTGTGTGCCACCACGCCCCTGTGTCCTTTTCAAAGGTTTCCTCCCTGTCTGCTTCTCCTTCCACCTCCACAGCTTCTCTCTTCCTGTTTCTCACCTTCTTGGTCCTGAGAATGGCGGCTGCCCTGAGAGGCCTCTCTTCCCCTGCTTCTTTGCCCCTGTCCAGTGAACATGGCCGAGAGCGCTGGCTCTTCCTCCAGAACGGAGCCCTGCAGCTTTTTTTTTTTTTTTTTTTTTTGCGGTACCGGGGATTGAACCCAGGGGCGTTCTACCTCCGCGCTACGCCCCCGGCTCTATTTTTTTATACTTTATTTTTGAAACCGGGTCTCACGAAGTTGAGGAGGGCCTCACTAGGTAGAGAGAGAGAGAGAGAGAGAGAGAGAGAGAGAGAGCTGAGGCTGGCCCCGAACCTGGATCCTCCGGTCCCCGCCTCCCAAAGTACTGGGATTACAAGCGTGCGCCACCACGCCCGGCTTTAGCCCTGCGGCTCTTAGATGCCACCGGAAGTGCATCTAAGCAGGCACTAGGCGCCCTGAACTGGGAATGGGCGCACCATGCGGGTGTCAAGAGGCAGCCGAGCTGCGCTAGAGGGTGGGCTCAGAGGCCCGTGTCCCGAGTGGGTGGGGCGGGCATGCTTCCCATCTGGAAATCTTGGTGGAGAATTTCCCACCTAATTAAGCAGCCAGGTTCAACAAGGAGCCCTGGCAGCTCAAGAGAGGCAGGAGGGGCGTTCCCATCCCTCCAGCGCTGCCCCCCCTGCCCTGGGACATGCCCCTGGGGCTTGGGGTGTGTATCTTGGGCCACCATCCTGGAGCCGGAAAGGGGGGCTGCAGAGGAGGTGGCGGCCCCAGCAGCATCAGGCTCTGGCGTCCCGAGGGCTGGTCAGACCTGCAGTGGGTGGGCAGCGGGCCTGGCCCCGCAGGCCCTCTCCGAAGCCCTGCTCCCCTGCCCCACTGCCGGAGCTCCTGGTCCTTAATGTACAGTGAGCTGGAAGGAGATGTGGCCTTCAAAAAGCCAAGACGGAGGCTGCCGCTCAGCCACCAGATGACAACGGGAGATTCGGAAACAAAAGCTTTGATTTGCATCTCATTTGCATCTCGTTTGCATGGAATCCCAGCCTGTCAAAGCTGCCCCCCTCTCTCTCCCTTCTCCTCCAGCCTGCTGGGGGCTCCCCACACCCTCTCCTTTGGAGAAGGGGGACCCTGTGCTGCAGCAGGAGGAAGATAGGCCCACCTGGTCGATGGCCTCTGGACGGCGTCAGATCTCCCCCCAAAACCTGCCCGTGGCCCGGGAGCGTCCCTTGCCTCCGGGGACCACGTTCACTCTGAAGCCAATTGCTCGCTGGGCTAACCAAGTGGCCATGTGGCTTTCTCTCTATTTGGGTCACTTGGTTCAGGTCCCTGAGTACAGACTGAGGGTTCTGGAAAGGGGAAACTCGTCACCCTGGGTTTGAACGAACCACAAAAATTCTCTCGTGACCACTTTGGGCGGCCACTTCCTGTGTCCCTGGCTGGCTGGGCTGTCGGTTCCTGTCCCCACAGCAGGCCAGGCCACACTCAGGGGCTGCGGCCTTTGGTGAGTCCCCTGAGACACACCCTGGGTCTTCTGATGAAGGCGATTCACGTGGGTGCAGGATCCCAGGCTGGAGGTGACTGCGGTCCTGGGCTCCTCACGCCCCTCACGACTGAATTCCAGAAAGAAGCCAACTGGGGCAAGAGCGGCACACTCACCTCTGCTCCTGCAGCCTCTGAACCCAGCGGCAGCGGGCCTGGCTCGTGGCATCCAGCAGAGAGGAGTCCCAGACACCGGCATCTCGTGGACGCACCTGGTCCTGCGCCAGGTCCTTGAGAGCAAATCCCAACTTATTCCTGTGCAGCCCTGGGTGTGCTCTCAACCTCTCTGAGCCTTCGCTTCCTGCCACCTGTTAACCACAACATCATTTTGAAATGGGTGGTTTTTAAGCCAGGTGCGGTGCTGCACATCTGTAATCCCAGTACTTGGGAGGCTGAGACGGGAGGATCACAGGTTTAAAGCCAGCCTCAGTAATTTAACAAGGCCCTCAGCAACTTAGGGAAGCCTTGTTTCGAAATAAAACATAAACAGGGCTGGGGATGTAGCTCAGAGCTAGAATGCCCCTGAGTTCAATCCCAATACCCCAAGACAGACAGACAGACAGACAGACACACACACACACACACACACACACACACATACACACACACACACACACACACACACACAGACGAAAGAAAGAAAGAGGTGACTTTTAGAAAGCCTGAGGTGCAGGGGTCAGTGGCAGCCATCCTTCGTGACGGGTTCAGGGTAGAAGCTTCCCTGCCTCACTGCACGACTCCCTCCAGCATTTAGGGGAGAAATGAACCCCACTTCCCAGGACCTCACAGAGGCTGGGGGGTGGGGATTTGTCAGCGCACACTGGCCTGCCCCTGCCTCGCCAAGCCGGGCACCCTGTTCCCTCTTGGAGAGAGGAGAGCCGGGGAAGCAGCGTTGCTGCAGAGGGAACCCAAGATCCGGGGAATCCTCCCTCCCATCCCCCTCCCCGCGTTCAGAGACAGGGAAGGAGGGCGGGGCGGGGAGTGGAGCCGAACTGGTGTGATCTGAGATACACCAAGCAAAAAAGGACTTTATAATAGATTTACTTTAATTATATACTTCAGTAATTTGCTGTACCTTTCTATCCCGTTATTAAATTACAACAGTAACTCATCTAATGGATTTTCGCTGAGAAAAACATTCATTTTATTTTATTGTGTTTTTGTGCTATAGTCTATAATGAAGGTCACCAAGTCTGCCCTGGTGCCGGGATGGGCGGAGGGGGGGATGGGGACGGAGGGACAAGGTGGGAATCATTCGTGCATCCCCCTGGGTCACTAGGAGCTGCAGGTGGAGGGCCGGAGAGGCAGGGAGGCCGGGAACCTCCGGAGGCAGCCAGGGCAAGCCACTTTCTGTGCAGACAGGCTGGACAAATGCCTTCTTGCTCCTGCGGGTCTGTGCAGGGCCTGGGAGCAGGGGGAGGATCTGGAACATTCTCTTTGCCCCTCCCCGGCCCCTTCCCAGGTGAGAGGAAGAACTGAGCTTAGGGACACCCAGAGACACCGTGGGTGGTGTTTTCTCCAGGAAGGAAAGGAAGTCTGTAGTGAAATGCAGTGCTGAGCCTCGGTGCTCCAGCCCCACGTCCTGTCCCTGTCTGTGCCCTGGAGTGGCCAGAGGGACTCGGGCACTAATGCCTCTCCCAGTGGAATGGCAGAGAGTCTGGAAGCTTCTGGGCTTGGTGGCACCATCCTGGTTTCTGCACCTTTCTCTTCCCAGACTCCTTGGAGCTGGAGTCACCAGCCACCCCTGAACCTCCAACTGCTGCTCTACTTGAGAACCAGAAAGAGAAGGTAGCTGTGCTGTCCCCATGCTTGTGTGGCAGGGACTGCAGTTGTCACTATACTGAGAATAATTAAAGAATGAAGCCTGAGCCAGACGTGGTGGCACACACCTGTCATCCCAGTACTTGGGAGGCTGAGACAGGAGGATTGCAGGTTGGAGGCCAGCCTCGATAACTTAGTGAGACCCTCAGCAACTTAGCAAGACCCTTAGCAGTTTAGTGAGACCCTGTTTCAAAATAAAAAATAAAAGGGCTGGGGGTGTAACTCAGAGGTAGAACGCCCCTGGTACCACACACTGGTAACATGCACACACACACACACACACACACACACACACCAATGAAGCCCGTTTGAACACCCACCATGTGCCTAGCCTTGTGCTGAGTACTTTCTGAGTACATTGATTTGAAAATTGGCAGCCGGGTGTGGTGGCGCATGCTTGTAATCCCATTACTTGGGAGGCTGAGACAGGAGGATCGCAGGTTCAAAGCCAGCCTCGGCAACTTAGTGAGGCCCTCCGCAACTTATGAGACCCTGTTTCAAAATAAAGAATAAAAAATAGGGCTGGGGGTGTAGCTCGGAGGTAGAATACCCCTGGGTTCAATCCTCAGTACCACAAAAAAAAAAAAAAAGAAAGAAAAAGAAAATTGGCCCAGCAGTCTCCTGAGGTAGTGGCCATCATTGTTATTCCTCATTTACATATGAGGAACCAGAGGCTCAGGTCAGCTTATAAGACAGATCGGTCCCTGGCGCCCAATGGAGGACTTGAACCCGGATGTGTTCTGAGGCTCACGCTGCCACCGCGGGCTCTCGAGGTGTGCCCAGAAGCCCAGGACAGGCTCACGCCTGCAGCTTAGGGGGCTAGGCCATGGTGGCGGGGAAGGGACCTTCATAGGCACCTCAGGTGAGAGACCCCTAGGCCGCCCTGTGGTGGCTCCCCAAGGCCACGCTGTCATCTCCCCAAATTCTTTCTTCCTCCACCTCCTGGGCAGCCCCAGCGCCACCCACTGGAACGGGAGTCCCCCGGCTCCTGTCCGCCACTTGGCGCTGGCCCTCTTGGCCGCAGCTCCCCCAGGGATGGGAACCAGGCTCTGCTGGGCGGCAGAGCTCGGTGCTGGAGGAGGCCCTGCCTGGATTTCGCTCATCACAGCGACGCTGTCTTGCCCAGCTCTACCGTGTCCTTCCCACAAGGGCCCCAGGGATACTGCACGTACACCTGGGTCTCAGCACACCTGTCACACAATAGCCCTCCCCGTCCTATCCCACTGTGGGCTCCCCTTTGTATGCCCCCCAGTCCCCGCCCTTCAGCCTTATTTCCAGTTATTTCCCAGGCTTTCCCTCTGTCTTGCTCTCAGGTTTCAAGGTGACCTGCTTGCTTGCTACTTTATTTATTTATTTATTTATTTATTTATTTATTTGGCACTGGGGATTGAGCCCAGGGGCATTCTACCTCTGAGCTCCACTGCCAGCCCTTTTTATTTATTTTTATTTTGAAACAGGGTCTCACTAAGTTGCTGAGGGTCTCGCTAAGTTATGGAGGCTGGGCCTTGAACCTGCGATCTTCCTGTCTCAGCCTCCCAAGTACTGGGATTACAGGCGTGAGCTGCCACACCGAGTTTGCTACTTTATTTATTTATTTTTGGTAGTGAGGCTTGAACCTAGGGGTATTCTACCACCCCCAGCCCTTTTTATTATTTATTTTGAAAAAAGGTCTCACTAAATTGCTGAGGCTGGCCTCCAACATGCGATCCTCCTGTCTCAGCCTCCCAAGTACTGGGATTACAGGCCTGTGCCACTGTGGCTCCTGGCTTGCTACTTTAAACCATCTAAGGAAAGAGCCCTTGAGGGTCTACCTAGACTCCAGAAGCCCCTGGGTCAGGGCTGCCCCCTAGTGGGGGCTCTGACTTGCCTCGCACCAGCCATGATGGCAGGCAGTCCTTGAGCTGTTGTCTCCAAACTGCTCCGGCCCTGGCTGCTCCCCTGTGCTCACCTGAGGGGCGGGCCTACACCTGGCCCCGCCCCTTCACTGAGACTCCTCTCCCTCAGCCTTCAGTCCCCGAGGTCAGAGGTCAGCCAAGAAGGCAGGAGGCAGAGGAGGCAGAGAGAGGAGAGAGAGCTCCCTCACCTGCTCGTTGTCATGGGAACAGTCACCCCTGCAGGGACTGTAGTCTGTAAGCCACCATCACGTGCAGTGGCACATTAGAAAACCAGAGGAGGGAATGCTTCCTCCCCACCCCAGCCGCAAATGAAGATAGTCAGGCGGGTCAAAACAAGTGAATGAAGCACCTTGCTGTTTCAGTCAACGAATCCCTGCAACTAAGCCGCTGCCGTCCTAAATGAACAGGCGATTCCCAGCCACTCACAGCCGGCATGAGGTAGCGCTCACCCAGAGGCACAGATGCTTCTGGAAGGCTTGGGAGGGTGAGTGTAATTAATGGATAAACTCAAGCACCTTAAGGCAAATTAATTTGTCTCCAGCCTTGTGAGGCGGGGATGTGGGGAGGGGGAGGAGGTGGCCGCCCTGCCCTGCCATCACCTTGTCACCTCGTCACCTTGTCACCTCGTCACCTCGTCACCTCTTTTGCTGGTCCTGAGCGCAGCTTCCCTCCTGCTGGAGCCGGGAGGGTAAGGTGGCAAGCCACCATGGATCCATTGGAGTCGCTCTGTTTGCATGCTTGGGCAGTTCCGGGGATGGTTTTCAGCCACTGTCGGGGTGCCCTGGCTCAGCATCCTGGGGTGTGTCCCTCTGCATCACCTTTGGGACACCTTCTGTATCTTGGTGTGTTATTGTCACCCGCGGCAGTCCCATTTGTTATGTGACAGCACTTCCGTAGGACATATCCTCCCTGCTCTATGCGTTGTCCGCTCAGCATCCTGGTTTAGGAACTACAGCGACTGGGAGGACTCAGAACTCTGTGTGCATGTGCGTGCATGCGTGCGTGTGTGCGTGTGCGTGTGTGTGTTTTACTGGGGATTGAACCCAGGGGCATTCTACCTCTCAGCTACACCCCCAGCCCTATTTTTATTCTTTGCTTTGAAACAGGGTCTTGCTAGGTTGATGAGTCTCACTACTTGCTGAGGCTGTCCTTGAACCTGCGCTCCTCCTGTCTCAGCCTCCCAAGTACTGGGATTATAGGTGTGCGCCCCCGCTCTGCTAGGACTCAGAATTTCTAGCAGCTCTCTGGGAAGTCTCTAATCTCCTCTGTTCTCCAAGGAGGGACTATTAGAAGCAGAGCACATCTGTGCTGTGACATCGCAGAGTTCATGTCTCCAGTTGGTAGGGAGCTGTTTTATTTCTGATCTTGTATATTGTATATTGGCTTACTCTTTCTTTCTTTCTTTCTTTCTTTCTTTCTTTCTTTCTTTCTTTTTTTCCTTCCTTCCTTCCTTCCTTCCTTCCTTCCTTCCTTCCTTCTTTCCTTTCTTTCCTGGGGAATTGAACCCAGGGACATTCTACCTCTGAACTACATCTCTACCCCCTACCCCTTTATTTTTAATTTTGAGACAGGGTCTCACTAAGTTGCTGAGGGCCTCGTTAAGTTGCTGAGGCTGGCCTCAAACCTGCAATTCTCCTGTCTCAGCCTCCCAAGTACTGGTTTTAGAGGCATGTACCACCACTCCTGGCAGAGGAAGAATAAGCTAAATCACTCCTTTGGTTAATAATCCAGAGTTAATTGTTCTACTAAGACTTGGAGAACTACCTTGTGAGGCAGGATGCAAAAGTCTCATGAATTTTTAAGACAAGCATCCAAGGCTCACAAGCTCTGGCTGGCTTCCTCCAGCCACACCCTCTCCCTGGGCAAGCAGGTGGGAAGTGCCTGGTTCCACACAGACGCCTCCTGTCTCCCTCCAGACTCACAGCCTCTTCCTCATGGAAGCCTGTTGAAAGGCAGAGCCAAACCCGGGCACTGTGGCGTACACCTGTAATCCCAGTCTTTGGGAGGCCAAGACAGGAGGCTGGCGGGTTCGAGGCCAGCCTCAGAAACTTAGTGAGACCCTCAGCAGCTATTAAGATCCTGTTTCAGCTGGGCATGGTGGCGCACGCTTGTAATCCCAGTACTTGGGAGGCAGAGACCGGAGGATCCAGGTTCACGGCCAGCCTCAGCTCTCTCTCTCTCTCTC
>PVJS01016139.1:0-37895 GCA_004027185.1 Glis glis
GCCCTATTTTTTATGCTTTATTTTTGAAACCGGGTCTCACGAGGTTGCGGAGGACCTCACTAAGGAGAGAGAGAGAGAGAGAGAGAGAGCGAGAGCTGAGGCTGGCTGCGAACCCGGATCCTCCGATCTCCACCTCCCAAAGTACTGGGATTACAAGCTTGCGCCACCACACCCGGCCTATGATCACTTTTAAACAGAGTTTTCTCTGGCTGCTCACAGAAGAGAAACCAAAGAAATATGAGGCCTTAGGAAGACTTGACTGCATCTTTCTGCTGGTTGCAATGTTCCAGAGAAACCCCACAGGACATGGAGCTACATGGCTTCTAGAAACTTCTAGAATCTGAAAGCAGTCCCCAGCTAACAGCCAGGAAATAGGGCCTGCAGCCCTGCCGACAACCTGAATGAACTGAGGAACAGATTCTTCCCCAGGGCCTCACCTGGAAACGCAGGCTGGCAACACCCTGCGTGCTAGAGCCTGAGAGGGGACCCAGCTCAACCATGGCGGACTCCAGACCCACGGAACTGGATGGTGTTTGTGGAAATGTGCTCCACAGCAGGAGAAAACTATCATGCGTTCCTGTAAACCTAGCCTCTGTTCTCACAAAAATAACATTATTCTAAAAGCACCAGACATGAACATGTAGCCAACAGGAGGAAAAGAAAGAAGGGTACAAGAGCCCTTTGAAGAAGAGTGTATCCTTCTTACAAAACTATGAGATCTGTGAACAAGCAGAACATACAATCTGTAACAACAGCCACTTTTTTATAGTAAATATTTTAAAGATCATAACAAGTAAGGCATTTTTCTCAGAGATGTTAAAATGAGAACAAGCCCTTCTGTGATATTTTATTAATGTTACTATCAATGCTAGAAACATCAATAACAACATTTACTTAGGTTTCTATGCAGTGTATTAATAAAATTGTCCACCTTTTATTCATCAAGACATTAACTGATTATCTACTATAGATAATCCTTTGTAAGTGCTTACAGAATAATTCTAAGGAATGCTAATGAAAATATGCCACCCACAGATTATTATAAGGAGAAGTATCAGAGGAGGTTTTGTACACTGATTTCCTTAAGAGTACACATTATCTCTAAAATACAAAAAATACAAACATTCTTTTTTTTTTTTTTGCGGTACCAGGGATTGAACCCAGGGGCGTTCTACCTCTGCACTACACCCCCGGCCCTATTTTTTTATACTTTATTTTGAAACCGGGTCTCACGAAGTTGCGGAGGGCCTCACTAAGTAGAGAGAGAGAGAGAGACAGAGAGAGAGACAGAGAGCTGAGGCTGGCCGCGAACCCGGATCCTCCGGTCTCCGCCTCCCAAAGTACTGGGATTACAAGCGTGCACCACCACGCCCGGCTTAAAATACAAACATTCTGTATGCCATTTTGTTTAATAAGTGAGCCTACTATTATTTCAATTTATGGATATTTATTCCATGTCTATTCCATAGCAGGCATTAACAAAACACAGATTAATAAGCCAGCCCCTGCTCTCTAGGCAACCACAGCCTGTTAAAAGAGAGAAAATCTGGGTGAGGTGGTGCACACCTGTAATCCCAGTACTAGGGAGGCTGAGAGAAGAGGATCACAGGTTCCAGGCCAGCGCGCAGTAACTTAGAGACCCTCTTTCAAAGAAAAAAATTAAACAGGCTGGGGGTACAGCTTGGAGGTAGAATGTCCCTGTGTTCAATCTCCATCTCACACACACACACACACACAGAGAGAGAGAGAGAGAGAGAGAGAGAAAGAGAAAAAGAGAGAGAGAGAGAATGAGAGAGAGAGAGAGAGACCCATTAAGAATTGAACCTTGCCGGGCATGGTGGCGCACGCTTGTAATCCCAGTACTTTGGGAGGCGGAGATCGGAGGATTCGGGTTCGCGGCCAGCCTTAGCTCTCTCGCTGTCTCTCTCTCTCTCTCTCTCTCCTTAGTGAGGCCCTCCGCAACTTCGTGAGACCCGGTTTCAAAATAAAGTATAAAAAGTAGGGCCGGGGGCGTAGTGCGGAGGTAGAACTCCCCTGCGTTCAATCCCCAGTACCGCAAAAAAAAAAAAAGAATTGAACCTAGCAATTTCAATCAGTACAGTATTAGCACTATGTGTAATACTTAAGATTCAATGTAGTGTGGTAATTACATGATTCTTCATTCAGTCAGGAACAGGTCAATTAAGAAAGTGTTTGTCTCTGTCCATCCATCCATCCAAGACTATTATGAATGAAAAGAAAACATTTGACCTAATTAAGGGCAGTTCTGACATTTGTGTGTGTATAAGAACCATGGCCAACTAGATATACTTTTAAAGAAAACTAGCTTTCAAGAAATATTTCTATCATTTTAGGTGGTTTAAATATGAAAAGCAATTGATAGTTAATATGTTACAATTGGGTCTCACATCTCTAAAGCAACATTCTGAATACCATGAAATTTTGTCCATGTGTACAAAAGGAACACTATTTTCTTTATTAATTTCTAAAATCCTCCAAATAGGAAGTTATATTAAAGCCAAACCAACACCCCACAAACAGAGTACAGTTTATGAGCATTCTGGACTTAAATCAAATGCACTGACCTTTCATTCCTGACCCAGCAATGGGAAATGGCAATAACTGTGTTATTGAGAAGACAGAATAATTATAATAGATAATGTTCAATGTTATACTTTAGGGAAACACATATACACAAACATACACAAGGCATCTATCATACCAGTCCTATTGAGAGGAAATAAAAATCCTAATCCCTATTATTTTACAATGCTTTTGTTCCAGAGAGAAATTTCCTCATAATAATTCATGTCTCATTTTGAGGCATTTATTTGTAAAAGGCTGAGACATGACTCCTCACACACACTGTTTTCAAATCCACCACTGAAAATTATTCCTAAAAGAAATTTCTTAAACTCAGCCATCCGATGATTAACATCTGCTGCCAAATTAGGGAAGAAAACACAGGGCTTGGAAGTAACAGCCACTGTATGAACGTGCTGATTGAATGCAGCGAGGACAAGACACGGCCTGAGCCCTTCAGTAGTTTATATACTAGCCATAGACATATGGCTGATAAACACATAAAAAATTAAGAATAACATAAGCCAGGTGAGCGGTGCTCTCCTACAGTCCCAGCTACTTGGAGGCTGGGGCAAGAGGATCACGTGGCCACAAGTCTGAGGCCCCTGTGAACAGCACAGAAAGATCCCATGTCAAAAGGAAAGAGACTAATATTAAACAAAAGCAAACCACCACTAAGAACTATATACTTAGAAATGATTAAGATGATAAATTTTATGTTATGTTTTTACCACCATTTAAAAAGGAAGGTGGGCAGGGGCAGGAGGGGAAGGAGAGATGGTAGAACATACTCGCACCTGACATCTTGTGAGGAGGGGAGGCAGGAGGGGGCTGGAGTCCAGGACACCCCCACCCAGCGCTGGGAAACTCCCCCTGGGGGCTGAGGCGTCCAAGATCAGCAGGGTAAGGAATTCCAACTACTACGATGGTGAGATCAACGTTAATACTCCTTTAAACAAAAACATACTAGGCACCACCAAAAGAGTCCCACGAAACCTGCGCTAAAGGAACATTCAATGCTTCTATTTTTATCCTCACAATAAGGAACAGATGCTTTTCCTTAAAAAGTCTGCAGATGCTTCTGAAAGGGACTAAGTTAGAAAAAAATCAGTGCAAAGCACTGTTCTCTGAAAGTCTCACTGCCCACTCACTTTTAATGCGGAAATATGCTTACGCACCCTGGAGTTTCGGACAGGGTTTAAGGATAGCTAAACAAGGATTTGAGATCAATATTGAATTTCCCCAGCACACACACAGCCCAGAGAACATGAAGCATGAACCTGTTTGCTAACAACTGTTTGGGAAAAGCTGAGAATGAAAGAAGTTAACATAGAAATTCAGCCTTACTTTGACTTTGACATTAGACTTTGTTTTTCAAACTGTTCATGTTGGTCACCAAATACACTAACTCCTAAATGAAGAAGCTATTTTTTAAAATCCCTAAAATCACCATATCCATTAGACACATTAAAGAACCCCCAAAAAACTTCTCATGTTTTACAACAAATTATTTACCAAAACAAATATAAAATGTACAAAGACAGAATTCCTCTATTACTGCTTGATAATAAGTACCATGGCTAATGTATATACATTAAAGAGAAAAAGGAGAAGAGGACAGTTCATTACAATCAGATGGGGCCACAGGGCCTCCGGGCCACCTAAGCTTCAGTGACTGGAACCACGGCCCTGCTCCGTGGTCTCCAGAGGAGCCGCTGAGGGATGACCATCCTAGATCCCTCTACCCTGGAATTTCCAGATGAAATGACACTGGCAGATTCCAGGCATAGCTCGCATATGACTACAGTTTATGAAAATATCCCATCATTCCAAGCCTCGATGCATACATCCTTCCCAAACACAGACCATGGGGTCAAGCATCAGGTACCTGGTATTTACCTCTTCCCTACAGCCAGGCTGGGGCTCCTTGGCTACGTCCAAAGAATTACGCAATGATGTGAAATTCTGCAGGACACTTGTACCACTGCCCACAAAACTTGTTGAGTATCTCAGTTTCCTTCTATAGTGCTCACTGTTTGCACAGGAAAAATCTCTATTGCACTTCCATTCTCTGCTTAATTAAGCTCACTCCTAGACAGCTATTGCGGTACTGTTTGGAAATGTCCCCAACCATTGCCAATATTTTCTCTTCATAACTCTTCCATCCAACTTTCTTTGCTTTCAAATGTGTTGATATTACAGATATCAACACCAGCTCTAGAAATCTGTCACGCATACACATGTGTAACAGTCGCCTCAGTTCAAGCCATGAGATCTTAAGAACTTACGTACTACAAGTGCAAATGCGTTCCAATAATAGTAAAAGCACCAAACACTGCACAATTGGACTATGATCGCCACGGCAAATCGTGACCCCATCCTCAGCAGAATGGCACAGGCTGCTTTAGGACTAGAGAAATGGTGTCTGAAGTTGGCCACTGATGGTTGCCTGACGTGGCTTCATTCACTCGTCTTACAAAAGTCAGTGTAAGCAGGTGATACAAGTTGAAGGTTGAGAAATGCTGCTGGCACAATTCACAAGGGCCGAGTTACAGGGCCAGCCTAGGTGTCTGTCAACACACAAATGAATAAAGAAAATGTGGTATATACACAGAGTGGAGTTTTACTCAGTCATGAAGAACAAAATTATGTCATTTGCAGGAAAACGAATGGAACTGGAGAACATCACGTTCAGTGAGATCAGCCAGTCTCAGAAAGTCAGGGGCCACATGTTTTCACTCGTATATGGACGCGAGAGAGAAAATAGGAAAGAAAAGGGACTTCAGGAAAATAAGGAGAGAGATGAGTACAGTAGTAGTGAAAGGAGATGGGGGAGGGAGGAGCGGAGGGGAAAAGGAGGCTTGGAGAAGGAAACAGACGAAATAATGCTATGTGCATATATGAATGCATCACTATGAATCTCACGATCATGTGCAGGCAGGGGGGAGAGGAGGGGGAGGGGAGGCGTGGGGGAGGAAAGAGACCAAATAATGTTACACGCATATATGAATGTATCACTATAAATTTCATTAAAGTCTACTTTACACTTTTGACATAAAAATAATGACAGATAGATAGATGGATGAAAAAGAAATGCTGCTGTTTCTGGGGCAAGACATGCACATGTATTTCCTTCCTTGGGCCCCTGCTCTAAGTGAGTTCCCAAAGTTAAACTTATATATATGTGGCATTAAGACTTTCTGGTTATCCCAGTTTGTTAATGGGTGACTATGTTATATGTAAGGAGGATTCTAGGTATACACACTATAGTAGAAAACATAATACATGAAATCACTATATTTGACAGTTAATACCTGGCCCCTTGCAACCTCTCTGTGCCTCAGTGTCCTCATCTATAAAATGGACACTTTTGAGAATGGCCGCAAAATGTACAAAGGATTTCTGAATAATCTAGATGTCTTAGAAGACCAAATTATGCTGATTTTATTTCAAAGACTATAATTGTGTATTGATATCTACTAAGGATTGGTTTTGACAACTTAATTGCATAAAAAAGAAAATTTAATTATAGCTAATCTGGTATGCTAACTTGGTCACCATGCTCAATACCACAGTTTTCTTTTGTTAATAAAATGCTCTTAGCTGAAGGAAGGAAAATTTCTCTGCTGTTGTCTGACTGTTGTAATTCTTACACTGAAACCTGACAACCAAGGTGATAATATTAGAAAATAGGGCCACTGAGAGGAGATTATGTCCCTCATCATGAGGACTAGTGCCCTTATAAAAGAGGGCCTGGCTGCCTTTCCCATTCTGCAACATGAGGACAGATGGAAGGCCCCATCCATGAGGAACGAGCCTTCCCCAGACACTCTGCCTACATCTTAGTCTTACCAGCTTCCAGAACCAAAAACAACGAACTTCTGTTGTTTATAATTTACCCAGTCCAAGGTATTTTGTTATAGCAGTGTGAACAGACTATGTCATGCTCTTAAAAGAAATGTCTGCCTTCCACCTTCCAGTAATATAATCTTAATGTAACTTCATGAGAAAAAACGAGATAAAAATATCCCTTAGTTTGTGCTCCAGACTTCACTAATTTTTAAAATAATTCTTTACCAGACTAGTAGGCTTCAACCTTCAGTTAATTAAAGCTGCTTAAATAGAGTTTTCTAAAAATTTTAACCAGTTAACCATTATTTCCTAAAACAACGTAGTATAAATTTTATATAACCTATTTAATATAGACCATATTTAATGGATGAAGCAGTTTGAGGACTCTGTTTCCATTCATCCATAAAGTATGCTTCCCTGGTCTCATGAGAATGTCCGAATGCGGCCTGACTTAGCCACAACCGACACTTTATTAAAGGGCATTCATACATCCCTAAAATCTGATGTATGAGTAAGGTTTGAAACTAAATGACGGCTGAAATATTCCAAATTAGCTTCTATTTTGTGATTCTATTGTGCAAGTCTATAATTTCAAAAACTACCAAGCTGATTATTTTTGTTAAGTATAATGTCCACACTGACCAACTAGTGTCCATCTGCATTAGAAATTAGTATAGATACTTATTTTGATTGTTCTGTTGCAACGTTGACAGCTTCTCTATTTACACAGTAGTTGGAGCTTTTATAAGGATATTTTAATATAGAGAAGTTTAATATATATTTATTTTTCTAGCCATACATTTCTAACTTTTTAGTTAGCTTTGACACACTGAGGTGAGCTTTTAACACATGGATATAGATATAACATATAATACATTAATTTTTCTAACTATTCACAAAAATTATCTAAATAAGGCAGTCAGTCAGCGTATAAAGGGCTGCACACACAGATGTTCAGGCTGAACACTGCACAGTACGGGGTGGCATAACCATGGTAGTCTATGTGAGTGGCACCCTAGGACTACACATGATTCACTCGCATAAATGTATGCAGAGTCTCTGAGCAGCACAGGTGTCTAGGCATGAACCATGCTACTGGAGAAAGTAATTCCCAAGTAGCACAGACAAGGAGTTTTATGGGAGATTCCCAAACATACATAAGTATCAGAGAAATAGTGCTCATAGGGACTGGTTCAGACATCTCCCATTAAAGGGTAAGTGTAATACTCAATCAAACTAAATGCCGGGGGATCGGGGAGCATAAGTTTAGTATTTTCAGAATGACAGCACAGCAGGGCAGTCAAGAGAACAAATTCTAATTCGGGCATGGTGGCACATGCCTGTAATCCCAGTCCTTGGGAGGCTGAAACAGGAGGATTGCAGGTTCAAGGACAGTCTCAGCAATTTAGCGAGGCTCTCAGCAACTTAGACTCTGTTTCAAAATGAAAAATTAACAGGGCTGGGGGTGTAGCTCAGAGGTAGAATGCCCTTGGGTTCAATCCCTAAGAGAGACAGTGAGAGAGAATTCTAGAGCCAGTCCAACTGGGTCAAGTCCTGTCTCACTACTTACTATCTGTGTGACACTGGTCAAGTCATTCCACTCCTAGGCCTCAGCTTCTTCATCTATAAGGTGAGGACAGTAAGAGTACCTCATTCAGCACTGTGATGACGATTAAATGAGATAATACCTATAAAGCAGTTGGAATAGTACCTGGTAATACTAATAGTACCTCACACTATGGAAGTGTGAGGATTTGGTATTAGTATTATCGGGCAAGAGAATTAAACCCAAAAGAGATTGACTGGCTTGACATGGGTTTAAGAATTGCTCAGTGATTTATTCCAGAATGAAAATAAAAGCTGATTTACTAGAAAGTATAACTCCATATACCTGTGTGCATCAACCACTGATATAGCTTCCCCCACACACACCTGGCTGCCTGAGGCACAGCTGCCCCAGTGCCGGGGCGCTGCTCACTGGCCACTCCAGTGAGCTTGCAGGGAGAGGCAGACCCGGTGGGCAAACAACTCAAGTGTACATAATCAGTCATGGATTGGACTTCAGTCCCAGGAGGGAACAGCAGTCCAAAGGCTATGGCATCCTGCTCCGGTGAGGCGCCTGCTGCTTTCATTCATGTTCTTTAAATATCAGCCGGTCCCTGGCGCACTGCACTCCTGCCTCCTCGGAAGATCAGCTCATTCATGGCAGCGTAACAGCACCCGGTTCCTGATGCCCGAGGGAGGAGAATGTGTTACGAGGATGCGAAGCTTCCCAGGCTAGAGGGAGCCTGACTGTTCCCACAGTGTGAAGTGGGACAGCTAGACATCGAAACAGCCCTGGCATGTTAACTACCTGATGCTTTTGATCTATTCCAATCTTATCCAAAGATCCCAGGAGATCTGATAACTGGTTTTGATGCAGACTCATCTACTGCTGTGTGCATGTATGTCACTATCACGATGAACTACATTATGATGTGAGACTATAATGTACCAATTAAAGTATAAATAAAGAAATAAAACGGAAGGCAAACTCTAAGGTTAAAAAAAGAATATACACAAGAAACATGTTGTTTAAAAAAAGAACTAAATATTCATATACAACAATTCAAGCTTCCCCCTCACCTACATCCAGCTTACTAGACAAGCGCAGACCTACCCATAAAACAGGGGTTCAAAATGTGCACGTGGGCAATGCAAGCGTTACCTTACAGTGCATTGTCCAGCCAGTTCCCCTCTCTTAAGCAATGGGATGGGAGGATCCCACTGGGCAAAATGAAAATCTGTGTAGCAATACCAATCAATAAATCAATAAATCCAGGTAAACTAGAAGTCCAACTGGGCTACCAATAGACACACCATGTAAAACAATCTGCAAAAAGCAGCCACAGGACAAACTGGTCCCACAGCATCATCTCTGCACGATGCTGCCATTGCCCCCACAATTCTCAGTATCATTGGGTTGAGCCAGAAAAATCAGGAAGAAGTACCCAAACTCTGCATTCGACAGTTTAATAAAAATGCATATGTTCTATTTTTAAATTAATTAACATCTGTGATTCTAGAATTTCTTCATTATAAATGCAATTAGTGCAATTCACTGGATCAAGTGTGTGGTACCCAAAGGAAGGAATGGGAGTTTTCAGTCCAATTTAGCAGTACTTGTTCTAACTTATTGCCTCCTTCTAAGAGCCAAATAAAAAACAATAATGAAGACAAACCAGACTCTATTTTATCCAGCCTCTTCATGGTAAATAGGTGGAAACTGAGGCATGGAGAGTTTACACAGCCTCCATGGGATCATATCCTACTAGAACTGAAACTAGGCTCCTAGCTTATTTCATATGAAAAAGACCAGAGTCCAAGGAAATAATTTGAATTCTTAGCACTGCTTCTTGGCTGCTGAAGTTAGCTGTCTGTCAACTATTTGGTGGTCAGGTCACTGCAGGATTATGGAATCCTATAGCTGAAACCAAGAAAGTGACATACACTAGTTTAGGAAAATTCCTTCTTTACTACATGGCTAACACCTGGAAATGCTGTGGACCCCAAATCTTCCACTGCCAATCAGTGTAGCTCAAAATAATGTCACCAGTTTCAGCATCCAGAATAATGCTCGCAGCCTCTTCCCTACCTGGCAAAAAGATTCCCCACACATTGTACTTTTCTCTGATCAGTGCTTATTACCCTGGACAGGCAGGAGTTACAGGACAATAAATCAAGATGTGGGAAGGGGAGACGGCGAACATTTGCTAACATGTTGGTTGAAATACCACCACCAATTAATTGATGGGACCACCCACCTATGATACATAAGCAGGATGGGATACTTCCAATTTGGACAAGTGGAGAGTATGGGGGAAAGGTCATTACATTTTAGATTAAAAGGACTAGACCACTTCTTGCTGGAACAAACACTTCCACGTAATATGCTCGCATGGTTATGTTACTGTGCTGCCTGACAAGTTAAGATGTTCCTGTTTTGCTGGGTGTGGTGGCACACGCCTGTAATCCCAGTATTTTGGAGGCTGGGACAGGAGGATGGCAGGTTCAAAGCCAGTCTGAGCTACTTAGCAAGGTCCTCTGCAACTTAATAAAACCGTTTCAAAATAAAAAATAGGGCTTGGGGCGTAGCTCAGAGGTGAATTCCCCTGGGTTCAATCCTCAGTACCACAAAAAATAAACAAAGAAATAAATAAATAAAATAAAGATGGTCCTATTTCTAAACACCTACTTCATAAGAAGAAAACCCTCATACAAGTGCATTGATCAGTATAATTTGTGTCAGCAATAAACCAACTAGTTTGCTGAAATAAGGGCAGCAGAGAAAGTTAAAAATACCTTAAGTGGCCATTTTCAGCCTCATTAAGAACTGAGTTTAGAAAAAAAAAATGCTCGTCCTGCCTTGTTATAACTCACTGTCCACATTTCTTAGTATAAGTCTCTAGATTTTCAAGTTAGAAACCAATTTTAAAGTATATAATATAAATGGTAGCAAAAGCAGAAGTAGGTGCTCTTAAAATTATGTGAGAATTGGCACTGCTTCCTAACACCTGAATGCCTCCTGGGTAAGCAGTCTTTTTGCGTGATGTGACGGTCACTGCCGCTGAGGGTTGGGGTCTCTCTTCCTCCTGGACAAACCTAGGGGAACACCATCGGGAGCACCTGGCCTCTGGGTGCCTGCAAAGGTGACAAGAGGACGATGGTCCACGAGCCAGAAATCAGCCTCTGGAAGAGCTGCCGCCACGTGAAGTGCCCGGTGCTCCTGGTCACAGACACCAGCCCCTCGTCCTGGTCATATTTCAAATATGGGCAAAAGGAAATGCTTAGAGAAAAGCAAGCTGCTTTTGCTGCTATATGTTCAATAAACTGTCACAGAATGCAGACAAATTTGCTTTGGGGACATAATTATTTGCGCCCACATCAAAAGTAGGAAATGGTAAATATTTTTCAGGAAGAAAAAAATTAGGCTGGGGGAAGAGGTTCACCCAGGGAGAGCTGAGTGGGTGTAGTATGTCAAAGAAGAAGTGACCCCGGAGGGGAGCAGCGGTGCACACCTGTAATCCCCACACTTGGGAGGCTAGGACAGGAGGATCGAGACCAGTGCATGGTAATCCAGTGAGACTCTGTCTCAAAATAAAAATAAAAAAGGCTGGTAGTGTAGCTTAGAGGTAGAGAGCCTCTGGGTCCAATCCCCAGTACCAAAACAAAAAACAAAAAACCCAGAAATGACCTTTGAAGAGGTGACCTTCAAAGAAGGAGGCCCCTCTCCAGCTAGAGACTCAAGCCACCATCAGAGTCAGACCTGAATGAAACACAGGTCTGAAATTCCAGAGGTGGCGCCAACCACTCAATAGACAGGCAGGTCTGGTGTGTAGCACAGTCTATTAATAGAAATAATTTATTTTCATATTTATTTATATTTATTTATTTATTTATTTATTTATTATTTGATCCTGGGGATTGAACCCAGGGGCATTCTACTTCTGAGCTACATCCCCAGCCCTTTTATTTTTTATTTTGAAACAGAGTTTCGCTAAGTTGCCAAGGGTCTTTTTAAGTTGCTGAGACTGGTTTTGAACCTGTGACCCTTCTGTCTCAGCCACCCAAGTACTGGGATTACATGTGTGCCACTGAGCCTGGCTAACAGAAATAATTTCTTAAGTGACTTTTTTTTTTTTAATTGTGAGAAGAGTTACTAGAGAATACAATTTCAAGACTGTGCCTGTGAAGTCAGTGGATCCACGGTGGAAAGACATTTTCTGTGTGGATGGGGGGAAGGAAGAGAAAGTGGAGCTGGTGCCAGAAGCCTTCCTGGCCCCACGCACAGGCCCGTGGGGCTTCAGGGCTGCCTCTGGGCCTCCACTTCTGCCACTGCAGTCAAATGGGGACTGGACACGTTTCATTCACTCGGGGACCAGGCTCCCTGTTCACGTCAATTCAGGCTGATCTGAGATAGCTCTTTGCGTTGTTAGCAAGACCCAAACACAAGGCGGCTCTCAGAGCAGGGATGACTGGGGCAGCCACCCAACCAGCCGACCCAACCTGACCCTGGGGAAAACAGGACACGCCAGCGGGACTATCGCAGACGCATCTGCAGAGAGTGCGGTTTCAAAGAGCATGGCAGGGCTGACGTGCTTCCCTCGGCTCCCTCGGGAGCTCTGTCAATACAAAGAGAGCCCTGTGGGCCCAGGTGAATGCCAAGTTTATAGAATTATGAGCTGGTGGCAGCTCCACCAGATTAACTACGAGCTTCTCAAAAACAAGAGCCAGGTCTTTTCAGCACGGTGCTGTGGATGCCCTAACACAAACGCAGGCTGTTTAGGAAGCTCCGCGGCTGGCGGTGTAGCTCAGTGTAGAGCACTTGCAAGGCACCTGTGAGGGGTCTTGGGGGGGGAGGAAGAGGAGGAGGAGGAGGAGGAGGAGGAGGAGGAGGAGGAGGATGAAGACGAGGACGAGGAGGCAGCAGCAGTAACTCCTGAAGCTCCTGTGTGTATCCAAATGAAACAAGTCTGTCCCCTACAAGCATGGGCAGAGGGGGCTGGTCACTTCTAATATGACTTAATGCATTTATTACTTTTCATAGCTGTTTTAATTACATAAAGAATACCTAAGCCAGGCGTGGTGGTGCACGCTTGTAATCCTAGTACTTTGGGAGGCGGAGACCGGAGGATCCGGGTTCACGGCCAGCCTCAGCTCTCTCTCTCTCTCCCTGTCTCTCTCTCTCTACCTAGTGAGGCCCTCCGCAACTTCATGAGACCCAGTTTCAAAATAAAGGATAAAAAAATACGGCTGGGGGTGTAGCACGGAAGTAGAACGCCCCTGGGTTCAATCCCCGGTACCACACACACACAAAAAAAAGAATACCTAGATAGATGTGGTAGCATGCACCTATAATCCCAGTACTTGTAGGGCTGAGACAGAAATATTGAAGGTTCAAGGCCAGACTCAGCAACTTAGCGAGATCCTGTTTCAAAATAAAAAATAGGGCTGGGGGTGTAGCTCAGAGGTAGAACACCCCTGAGTTCAATCTCTAGTAACACACACACACACACACACACACACACACACCCCTATGCTAAGAATACATCTGTAAGATACCCTTGCTGCATTCTTTTAAATATGTTAAAGGAAGGAAATTGCAAAACTATCTCAATTTTTTCCACTGTAGTAATATCAAGGGGGTTGTGTTCAAATGGGACCATCTCCACCTTCAACACTCTAATCCCATATGCAAAACATGGCACAGTTCTGAGCAGACAGTAGTCACCAACCATGGTCCCAGGGCAGATTGCCAGAAGTGATGGCGGCGTTGTCACCTGACCCAGCGTGCATAACACCTGAGATTTACTATTTAAGTGAAAAGAGGTGACAGTGCATTTGTGTGTCACCAGCACTCACTCAGGGAGAAAGGCCGGTGTGTTTTCTCAACGGGTGCAATTACCCTCCTACTAGCACCTTTTGAAGGTAAAGAAACAGAAACTGGGTGAGCCACAAGCGGAGCAATCGAATGCATTTGGTCCAGCGTGCCTGCGTTTCCACCGGGACAGTGCTCGCCTGTGCCGGGCTGTGCGATGCCTATCTGTCCAGCTGACCGACTCTAAAGAAAGGAGCAGCTTGGGACGAAATGTACGCTGCAGCAGCGGAGGGACGGAGGGAAAACCAAGATGCCAAGGTCTGGTGGCCCTGACAACAACGACAAGAAACAGCTGTTTTCCAAGTCTAATTAACTGAGGAAACTAGTCAGGAAACACTGGCAACGACAATGCTCCTTGGAAGGAGATGCCACTCAAGAAATCAAACTGACTGCAAAGAACACACAACACACATCTTCATCATTATGACTGACAACATGTGACTTAAATTGGAATTTTTTTTTTTTTTTGCGGTACTGGGGATTGAACCCAGGGGCGTTCTATCTCCGAGCTACACCCCCAGCCCTATTTTTTATTCTTTATTTTGAAACAGGGTCTCACTAAGTTGTGGAGGGCCTCACTAAGTAGCTGAGGCTGGCCAGGAATCCAGGTCCTCCGGTCTCAGCCTACCAAGTACTGGGATTACAAGCATGAGCCACCATGCATGGCTAAATTGGAAACATTTTAAACTAATAAAATAAATTTCCTTTTATAAAAGGCAAGGAAAATTATACATTTGTGTACAAACACCTGGAAAAAACTAAAGGTTATTATGTATGTATGTATGTATTTATGGTACTGGGGATTGAACCCAGGGGTATTCTACCTCTGAGCTATACCGCCAGCCCTATCTTATTTTTGATTTTTGAAACAGGGTCTTGCTAAGTTGCTGAGGGACTTGCTAAGCTGCGGAGGCTGGCCTTCAACTTGTGATTCTCCTGTCTCAGCCTCCCAAGGACTGGGAATACAGGCCTGAGCAACTAGGCCCAGGTAAAGGTGATATATTTCTAAAAAGAATCCTATGTAATGGTAAGAATCCATGTACTATACACAGCAGGCTTTGTAGGTTAATCAGCCTGCATTATAGACTATGTTTTTTAAAAATTTGACATATTTGTACCTCAATGCCACTAATATCAGTACTTGAATGCCCTAAAAAAAAATCTAAAAAGCCAAAACATGTATCAAATGTTTTTTTCTCCTTCAACCAAATAGTCAAATCAGGTAAACAATAATAATTTAGTAGTCCTCCTTTATTTGTGGTTTTACTTTCCATAGTTTCTGTTGCCAGCAGTCAACCTGGGTCCAAAAATATTATATGGAAAGTTCTAGAAATCAACAACTCCTCAGTTTTAAACTGCACACTATTCTGAGCAGCATGACAGGATCTTATGCCGCTGACCGCGGTCCACTCCACCTGAGCTGTGAATCAGCCTTCTGCCCAGCCTGTCCACGCTGTGTGTACCATGCTAGTCACTGGGCAGTTGTCTGGGTTATCAAATGGCTGTCATAGTATCACAGAACTGCTTGTGTTTAAGGAACCCTTATTTTACTAAATAATAGCCCCAACGTGCAAACTCATATTTTAGTATATTGTTATACTTTTTCTAGTTTATTATTAGTTATTACTATACTTTTACTGTGCCTAGTTTATAAACTATCAGAAGGAATTATGTATGGGGTAAAAAAACAGAGTAAAGACAGGGTCCCTTGCTCTCTGCCATTTCAGGTATCCACTGAGGGTCTTGGAACATGGCCCCATGGATAAGGAGGGACTATGGTAACAAAACAATGATTGGCTATCAATCAGGGAAACTCAGTCTCGGAAAAATCAAAGTTGATATTACAAAAAAAATTTAAAAAAGTAGTACACTGAGTACTTAGAGAAGAAAAATTCAAATTCTTAGCATGTGAAGTATTTGAAGGATGGTGTACTACTACATATTAAAATGTACTCATGCTTAAATAGCTTGCCATTTGATAGGACTTAGGTCAGATCAATACCAAAAGCAAATCAGGAGGCGGACTTAATGAGAGCTGAAATCGAAGCTTACCTCTGGGGAGTGTGTTGATGGGAGGGAGTCTTCATAAATCCACCCGTTCAGATCAGCAACTCGGCTGCCCCTGGTTTTCAGAAATGTTCACTTAAGACTTCTACAGATTTGGGGAAGTAGCTGTATTATTGTAACTTTGATCTCAGGACAAACCATAACCTATCTGTAGCCATATCATAAAGTAAAAATTTTAAAGTTTTGCATATTTACTTAGGATTTTTGCAAAAATCATAATGAGAAGGGACTGGAGCCTATGGTAGAAAAGAGGAGCACTTTCTAGCGAGTTCAGTTTCAAATTTCCACCACGAACAAGTCAGATAATAAAGAGAATAAAAAACTGGCTGAACCTGGTCCTTTCCTGTGAAATGCAAACAGACTTGCAGAAATTCAATCATAATACTGTTCTCTGCCAGAAGATAGTGACGTTAATAGAGGCAGAATGTTATCTTCTCAAATTAGCTGAGAAAAGACATAGCAAAGGCACTGATGAATCCACTGGGGGAGGTGGACTGAAGTCAGTATCAGAGATGTGTCACCATGGATTCCCAGAGAGTGGCTGCCTACATCTTCCCCTGTGTTCGCCTATCTACATAGGGGGTCTACCAGAACACAGGTCACACCGCAGAAACGGCAGGGGAGTGCCATCATTGCTCATGGCTCCTTACTGCTATTAGGTAGAATTTTCATCAGGACCTCCTCTGAAGAGGCTCAGACCAACTGGAGAGCTGTGAGAGCAGGGTTGCTTGTTAACGTCCCCCTTATTAGGAAGCAGGAGGAAGAAGAGGGGGCAAATAGGGAAGGGGGAGAGGAGGAGGGTGAGATGTAGCAGGGAGAGGGGGCAGAAGGAAAGGAGAGACAGACGCCAGCCCACCAGAACAAAGAATTAAATCATTGCATTCGAATACACAGGGCCGTTCCCACCTAAGTGTCTTTGGTTTAAACTGTGTTATGGTAATACTAATGGCAAACTTGAAAAGTCATCATGTTCTCAGCATTCTACAAATGGGTTGTCACTTGCCCAGTGCCTTGCTGCACTTTCAGTCAGTTCCCATCTTCTCTGCATTGCGTACCCGATGCCAGGCACAGGGGCAAAGATAACAAGACAGTTCTCCATTGCAAGAAAGGCTTAGATGTATTCCCTTGCTAAGGTGCCTCATAGCAAAATACATAACTGTACACTCTTTTCTTTAAATTTCGTGTGTGTGTGTGTGTGTGTGTAACTAGGGATTAAATCCAGGGCCTCACTAAGCACACACTCTACCACTGAGCTACATCCCCAGCCCTAAAAGACATTTTTAAACCAAGTAACATCACTTGTTTCAAGTGTGCAAAAAGCAAATGTGTGGAACAAGTGGTAAGAAAATTCTCTAATAGACCAAGGATTCAAGTGTGTTTTGGATTGAAAGGACAGAGAATACAGAATGCCAATGTGTTTAAAGTAGCTTCTTTAAATTTACCTATAGTAGAATCAAATGTTATGTTATTCGATTTCAATTTGCTTCCCCTCTTAGTTTTAGAACATCCATATAATATGTAATAATACTTTAGTGTACTTCACATTTAAGAATAACAAAGGACCTTATCTAATCAGAAAGACAAAAAAATGCACACATATATTGTGACCAAAGACATGTAGGCTATTATTGAAGATCTATAATATTTATTCTTTAGTTGGTTTTAAAATTTCATAAAAATCCATGAGTATGCTGTTATTTATATTCAATAAAGTAGACATTAATAAAAAGATTTTAGGAATATATAACAACTATTCATTCCAGCAGCGAATCACAACCAAAGCTTTTATGAATAAACCTTTGTGACCAACATGTAGACAATGATGTAATAAACTAATGCTGAGGTTACTGAGTATGTGCAGCCCTTCTTCCCTCCTACTGCTAGATATTAACAAGCATTCAGGGCCACAACATTTGTCCCATTAGGAACACACCTGCTGATAATGCTTTTATTATTTTACCATTATCATGGAAGGCTCCCACTGCTAGGGTGTATTGCGTGCCTCGTACAATGTATTTTGTACACACCGATTTATTCAATTCCTATAGCAGCCCTGAGAAGTATGTGCTGTTATTTGTAGAAGGTCCTAGTAACATAACCATGACTGAGTTTCCCTTATCAGAAATGCTTGGGACCAGAAATATTTCCGATTTTGGATTGTTGAATATCTGCATTACATAATGAGGTATCTCGGGATGGATGACGAGTCTAAACATAAAATTAATTTACATGCCCTACCTTACACACATAGCCTGACAGTAATTTTATACAATGTTTTTAGTATGCCTATGTTTTGGGACATGAGGTTAGATATGACATTTTTTTCCACTTGGTGGCCTCATGTCAGTGCTCAAAAATTTTTGGATTTTGGAGCATTTTGATTTTTTTATTTAGAGATGCTCAATCTGTATGAAACATTTCCCACGTGCCAGTCAGTCCCTGTAGCAACTAACTAATTTATCTTCACAATAATCCTATGATGGGGCATTGTTATCCTGATTTGACAGATGAAGGGATTAGGGTGCAGAGCCAGCAGTCTTCCTAGGACTGCACACACTGTATGCGGCGGAGTCCAGGTTCTGACCAAAGCCCACTCTCTTACCCACCAACACTGGGGAGCTGGCTCTTAAGGACTGCCTATGACAAGAGCTTGCAACTCCAAATAGCAAGGGGGGGCAGGGCTGGCCTGGGCAGAGCTGGACCTCAACCCACAAGCCAAGTGATGAACTGGGCTGGGACACCCTCCCCTAGGTTTCCCTGAAGAAACTCACCATAGGAAAACAGAAGTCCTGTCTTAAAACTGCACAGCTTAGTGGACCGCGGAGCACATGACTCACAGGACAGTGCTTCTGACTGGCCAGAGGGTGAGGCATCCAGAACGCAGAGCCTGGGTCTGGAGATATGCCCCATGTCCTCTTACGTCTCCTGTTGCTTGGTTACCAGGCCCACTCTGCACCTGGACCACAGTGGGCCCTCAGTTACTGAGCTTGTGGAAGCAGATGCCGTGTCAGGAGGGACAACACAGGGACCCAGAGAGACACATGGGCCATGGGGAGAATAAGGACTGCCGGAATCCTGGAGACACTGACTTTGGAGGTAGTGGGCGGAGTCAAGTGGTGACAGTGACAATTCTAAGGGTGTGGGAGGAGGTTCCCAATGGCTAAAAGGAAGGGGCAGTGGGAGCTTGGGTCTGAGAAGTGAGGTGGCACTCCTCCTCCCAGGAGGACAAGAGGCAGTCACAGCAGAAGGAAAGACTGCTGGCCCGTGCCTGGCTAATGTACACTGTCAACTCAAGGACAGACAGACGCTCTGTGAATAATGAAAGCAGGGTCTCAGAAGCCACATGGGAGAGGATGCCCTGCAGCTAGAAGCTCACCACTCCCACCAGCCCAAGATAAGGGTGCCCATCTTGCCTGGGCAACACCCACCCGGGTCCAGGTTCTCTACGGAAGGCTGGAAAGACCTGTGCATCAGCAGCGCAATGGCAGGGAGACCCCTCTACCACGAGCCCACTGCAGAAGCCCCCTCACCTGCACGAGCTGTGTCCCCAAAACCCAGATGGGTGCCTGAAACTGAGGATGGCACTGAACCCCGTATATACCATGCTTTCCCTCCATGTGCTAAAGTTTAACCTATAAATTAGGCACAGCAAGAATTTAACAACAATAACTAATAATAAAATAGAGCAATTAAAACAATATACTACAACAAAAGTTGCATGAATGAAGTCAGTCTCTCCCCTGCCTCTGAAGTATCTTCTTGCACAGCGCTCCCCCTTCTCATGACGATGCAAGATGCTGCAGTGTTTCCATGGTAGGATGAAGTGGTGAAGCAACCTGAATGACACAGGGCTGGGACAGCCTTAGGCTACCGTTAAGGCTTCTCTGTGGGTCCCTGGGCAGCCATTCTGAGTAGGGAGTGAAATCTTGCACCGACCTCCCCAGAGGTGAATCCCTTTATTCAGCTACTGCTAGTCACTTAGCAACCGTCTCAGTTATCAGATCAACTCAGATCTGCTGTCCTGGTATCACAGTGCATGTGTTCAAGTGACCCTCAGAATAGCACATGACTTAAAAATTATGAACTGTTGACTTCTAGAATTTTCCACTCAATATTTTCTGACTGTAGGGTGACAGCAGGTACCCGAAACCTTGGAAAGTGAAACAGAAGATAAGGGGGTACAGTGGTACAAAGCACTGTCAAAATAAACCGAGTCGGTGGCCCCAAACTGGCTAAAGTTTTCTTTTACATTAGCAAGAGCCAAGAACAAGAAACAAGGCACAATACTTCACAAAAATTATGGAACTACCTTTACCTCAAAATATTTTCACTTATGGGGTAAAAACACTATAGAATGAACACCTTTATTTTTTTTAATTTATTGGTGCATTGTAATCATACATCTTGATGAGGTACAGGGTGGTAGAGGCATACATGCAGCCATCACTCATTTAACCCTCCCCCAATTCCCATCCCTCCCCCTTCCCTGCCCTTCCCTCCCCCTTGTGAACACCTTTATTCACAGTATTAGTATATGCATGGAAAGAAGGGCGATTAAGGTTTGCACACCTAAATCTAATCAAAATTTTCTCTGGGGAGTGGCTTTAAAGTAGATAGCTGCATTCTTGGGTGTGTGTGTGTATGTGTAGTATTTAATTTTTTACAATATATGTACTATGTTAATTATTGGAAAAAATATACTAGGTCTCTTGTCCGGTGGGAATATTCAAATATTCAATAGTACACTGTTGCATCTTTACTAATCCCAGAAGTAATTTTGATTCTGAAAGACCAAATTGGTGGTGTTAAATATAAACAGAAAGAGCTTTCAGAATTCTCAGAAAAAGCCACTGCAAGCAAATACCCAGGCAAGCTCAGAGCAGGCAGGCCTGGAGATGTGCATGCATTTGAGGGCCCAGAGGGACAGTGAGGGCCAGAGGGCAGATGCAGGGAATGGCTCTGCAGGCAGACCAACGGCAGCAGCACTGTGCTCCTGCAGCAGGCCCAGGAGGGGGACAGCTCACAGAGGCTCACAGAGAGAGATTTCTGCCAATCCCTCCCCTTCCCGCTAGGGTGCGGTAGGCAGGGATGAGGTGTGTGTGCTCAAAACAGTGACTGTCCCAGGATGGACTCCACAAATGTGTGCTGAATGAATATATGGGAAGAAGGAAGCAAAGGGAAGGGAAGGAGGGTAGGAGAGAGCAGATAAAAAAACAGGAAAAATGCAAAGGAAAGGAAAAATGGAAAAGTTAGCAAAAATGGGGGAAAGGATACTTAAATTCCATTCAAAATACAAAGGGTGATGTTTATTTATGATTGGATTTAAACACGAATTTAATAATTTTTTAAAACTGAAGCCGGGCGTGGTGGAGCACACTTGTAATCCCAGTAATTGGAAGGCTGAGACAGGAGGATTGCAGGTTTGAGAACAGTCTCAGCAAGTATGAGATTCTCATCAACTTACTGAGACCCTATTTCAAAATAGAAATACAATAGGGCTGGGGGTATAGCTCAGAGGTAGAACACCCATGGGCTCAATCCCCAGTACCAGAATACATAAATAAATAAATGAATGAATAAATAAATAAATAAATAAAATAGAATTACCTTTATTTCTCTTTCAGGCCTTAGAAAGTCCTGGTAGCTTCCAAGTTAAGACTCAGGAAAAACAGCAATGATGCCCTGGATATCCACTTCAGGGATTTCTAAAAGGAAATGGACACAGATTAAAAATCATGCCGGAGAATGAAAGTGATTTAAGAGTAACATTAAGAAGAAACTGATTTTCACTGAATAACACAGACAGTATATTCCCTAAAACACCTAGGGAAAAGTTGGTTTCAAAGACCTTTTCTAATTTAGCTGTTCTAGCAAACCTTACATTGGTTCCAGAAGAAAACAAACATCAACCATGGGACAGGCCCTGTTTGTGTATCCAATGTAAAACAATCAAAGAGAGAAATGGCCTTAGCCTAAAGACCCCTGGGTCTACATCATTCCAAACTCAACATCCCCAGTGGGAACTGTCAATCCTTCAGGCTCAGGGAGTCAGGCAGGAAATGACGAAGCTCCCAACAAAACACAGGGACACTGGGGACAGGAACAGTACTTGGTTTATGTTGCAAAGGAAGAAAATATTAACAGGACCAGTGCTGTAGCCAGTCCAGAGCACACTGCGGCTTGCCCAGGGGCTGATTCTTCCTGGATCGATGACAGATGATGGAGACTACGACGCCCCAAATTTGGAGTATGCAATATTTGATTCTTTCTGGTCCAGAAAGAACATGGCCCCATTTTACAATGGAGGCACCTTAAGGCAGTCGCTTCCCCAGGTCTGTGGGATACGTAACCACTGTTACTGTATTTGGAGATACCTGGCAAGATCGTGAGAGTTACTGTCATCTGGACACCTGGCAGCTCAAGGGAGAATACCATGGTGGAAATCTCAACTGTCTCCTCTTGCATCTGCTTTGGTTGGATGCCATCGGTGGGGACGACTGACTCTTTGTTCAGTTGAGAGTGGGAGGAAGGAAAGGGAAGGAAAGTGTTCTGGCTGCAACAGAGATCTTTATTGAGACTGACTGTATACTCCGCATGGTTAGAGGAACAGCCGATGGTAAAAGACTTCAAGGAAGCGCTGGGGCCTACAACAGATGATAGCTAAGAACCGCTTCATTCAGATCTCCGCCCCATTCCCAGGCAGCATGATCTCCTTTCTGGAGCAACATGTAACGAATGATATGCCTGAAGTTGATTAGCAAGGTGCAAATCGTGACCCAGATTTTATATAGCTTCAAAAAAGAAAGAAAGAAAGAAAGAAAAGAAAAGGCTGAAAATGTCTACTTAAATAACAACTAAAACTGATACTTCCCACTCTCACCTATAGAACTCTCAAAACAACCTACTTACTTCTGTTCTATTACCTAACAATACTCAACAAGAGCATAAAGTAAAATCTAGTATTAGACTAAAATAGAAATAGAGACTCTAAGTTCCATGGCTGTTTTTGTTTGCTTCAGTATGTGCAGTGTAAGACATTTTTTACTTGCTGCTGAAATAAAGTACATGGGATTACAGGAATTCAAACTAAAACAGTCATATACTTATAATGTTATTTTAGAGAAATTTTAATCTAAAAATATGTTTGAGACCAATTGAAATTCACTGTGACCCATAATAACAAAGAAAATGGTTTTATATTGTAATATTTTGCAATTAGTATTGTGTTTGAGCCAAAAATTGGATCAAAGATTCTTTTTCATCTTTCTCATTATTTTTGCCTTTACTTTCTCATACTCTTGAGGAGGAAAAATAATGAACAGCTAAACCCTGACTATAATGATTCAGAAACAGAAAAAAGTGACACAGTTATGCTTGAACGGGGAATAATACCACAGATGAAGAAATTCAAGATTGGATTTATCTTCACAGTTGCCACATGAAACCAAAACTATCTCAATAAAAATAATTCATAGCACATCTGCTTAAGACTTAGGGACATCATGGTCATCTCCTCCAGTTGACTCAATTCACAGATGAGGGAATGAAAGCTCCGAGTGGTTAAGTGACTGTTCCAAAGTCACACAGGTAGCCCACCTTAGGTCTCAGCTATCCTGGATGCCAATCCAGTGCTCTACTGGATCAAAACTGATCTTTAATTTCCATAAATAACCTCTCGAGAGATTATAACTTCATTTATTTTAGTGTAAAAATATTATTCTACACAGCATAAACACCACTTGACGAGTCAACTCAACTGCATTTCAGTACACACCATTGCTCAAAGTTGTCAAGAACATACTCTGCCTTTTGATCCACTAATAAAGCTAGATTAAGTGATTATGGCTCCTAAGGAATCTGAAATAAAATCCGGGATACTTTCAGGTCATCTAACCTAGATACAGCTACTCTAAAAATACAATTTCCCTCTCTTATTCACAGTCAAATCATAATGATAGGCTTGCTACATTTTCAAGTAGATTTTATAGATAGCTATCAAGAAAAATAACAGGTATTCCATATTCAAAGCAGTTTTTAAAGTAAGAATTTCAAAATGATTTAGTATTAGAGCCATCACATCAGGCAGAACTTGTATCTTCCAGTACTCTGCAATCACTCAGGGGCACTCAGTTTTCGCAGGTCAGCAGTTTATTATCATCAGTGGTCATCCAGTGACTCCCCATTATTTATACCGCACAGTGCTAGGTGTGCGGGACTCACACAGCATGCTATGCTTCCTGGCCTCCCGCAGGCTGATGGATGAAGAAACCAGGGAGGCCTTCACAGTGGCATTGAAGTCAGGTGTGCGAGGGATGAGTGTGTGTGCGTGTGTGTTCGGAGGGTACCATGGTTAGGAAATCCACAGGTGTTGTTCCCAGGGAATGTAAGTGGACAGATTCAGATAAAGTGTACACGCAAGGAAGAAGGTAAGATCAGCTAAAACAAGCCAGCAGATGACAGAAGAGCCCCTATACACATGCCAAAAAGAGCAAAAACACAGCTCAGGAAACAATATCCATTAAGAAGGTTGTCTTTCTTGAAACTATGTAAGCAATAAAATACAGCCAGCCCTCTACATTCATGGATTTCACCAACTTCAGGTCAAAAATAATCAGGAAAAAATTACATTTGTAATTGTCTAGTCCTTAACCAAGACAGTATAATAACTATTTATACAGCATTTACAGTTTGTTGATATTGTAAGTCACCTAGAGGTGATTTAAAGTATATGGGAGGATGTGTATAAGTTCTATGAAAATACTCTGCTCTTTTATATAAAGAGACTTGAGCATCCTCAGGTTTTTGTACTTAGGGGATCCTGGAAGCAATAACCCGCAGACACCAAAAGAAAACTATAGCATCCTTATAGTTCTTCATATAAATGGATGAATGGATGAAGTGTCAAGCCGGGCGTGGTGGCGCACGCTTGTAATCCCAGTACTTGGGAGGTGGAGACGGAAGGATCCGGGTTCGCGGCCAGCCTCAGCTACTTAGGCCCTCCGCAACTTCGTGAGACCCAGTTTCAAAATAAAGGATAAAAAGTAGGGCTGGGGGTGTAGCTCGGAGGTAGAATGCCCCTGGGTTCCATCCCCAGTACCACACACACAAAATTAACTCAGTGTCAAAGGCCATCTTAGAGGGGCAAGTCTTCAACACACACATTAAACAACAAAAATAAACAAATACCATGTGAACACAGGAAGAGATGCTCAACATAATTAGAGAAATGTGAAATAAATCCTTAATGAGATACCATAACAACTAGAACAGCAAAATTTAAAATACCAAGTGTTTATGAAGATACGGAACAAATGGAGTTCCCATACTATTATGGTGGAAAATTTAAAATGTTATGACACTTTGCAAAATAATTTGGCTATAACTTGGCAGCACACACTTACCATATGACCCAAGTATAAACCCAAGAGAAATTTAAACACACAGTTTCTACATGAAGACTTGTACAAGAACGTTCACAGCAGTCTTCTTATTCTAATAACCCCAAACTTAAAAGAACACAAATGCCCATCAACTGGTGAATAGATAAACAAATTGTGGTGTAGCCCACATGGGAAATAGAATTCAGTAATAAAAAAGGAAGAATTATTGATACATACAACAATATAATTGAATTTCAAGAGTTCTACATGATAGGGTCAGGTGTGGTGGTACACACCTGTAATCCCAGTACTGAGACAGGAGGATCCCAGGTTTGAGGCCAGCCTCAGCAACTTAGTGAGGCCCTCTGCAAATTAGTGAGACCTATTTCAAAATAAAAAATAAAATAGGGCTGGGGGTGTAGTTCGCCCTCGGTTCAATCCCCAGAACCACCAAAAAAAAAAAAAGGTGCTCCATGATGGGAAAGAAGCCAAATGCAAAAGACTCAGTGTTTGATCTCATTGATATGAAATTTTCAAGAAAGCTAACTGAAGCAGAGCCAGAACTGCTATGATCACACTGTGGGGGAAGGGAATGACGGACATGCTGGAGAGACGGAAATGCTCTATCTGGTAATCACACTACCAGGTACATGACTGTGCGTGCTTGTGAAAACCCAATGAGCTATATGCTGAAAGTCAGCAAATTTTTTTTTCTTTTTGTACTGGGGATTGAATCCAGGGGCATTCTACCTCTGAACTACACACAAGCCCTATTTAATTTTTTTAGTTTTGAAACAGAGGCTTGCTAAGTTGCTGTGGGCCTAGCTCAGATGTTGAGGCTGGCCTTAAATCTGCAATCCTCCTATCTCTGCCTCCCAAGTACTGAGTTTACAGGTGTATGCCACCACTCCTGGCTAATGAAAGTCAGCAAATTTAATCATATATAAATTGTATCTCACAAAAAAGAATAAAAAAAGAACCTCAGTGACACCATCATTTAACCTGAAAATTCATTATCTTCACCAATAAGACCTGAAATTTCTTCAGAGGATGGGACACAACATCTTCAAATATTTAATAAGGATTCCAGCAATCAATGATGGCTAAGTACTTGAAGACCACCAAACAAGAAAAACCAACAGTTATTAACACTGCTTACAGGGCAACTAATCTATTTCATTGTTCTACAACTTCTAATGGATTATGGTCTTATATTAGATTTCTAAAAAGTGGCCTAATAATACTTAGTCTAGATCAACCTCTCCAGTGTAAGAGGATAAACTTCTGAAAACTGCTGCTAGTCCTTGGCGGACTAGCCATTTGGGAGACAAAGACTATCAAGAAATGTGTAGGGAAAAAACAAGTGTGGAAACTTGAAGAAATATGAGCCTGGTTCTGAATACACTAAAACTGTTTTTTAAAATGCTTTGATATGCTAAGTGGGAAAGACCTCTTAACACCCACGAGGTTTTGTCCTTGAGTCTCCTGGACATGCTTATATATAATGTAAATAAAGACCAAAGACAAGTTTATCAAAGTCACAGGTGATTGAAGGTTGAGATTGTTAAAATGTTACACAGCAAATCATGATTCTGAATTGCCAGGTTGGAACTATGATTTTACAGTATTGTCAAAGGTAGGTCAAAAAATAACCAAGCTGCATTCGTTCAATATTTCCTGAGGGGCTACTCCGTGTAGGTCACTATGCTAGATAGAAAAAGACACCAAGGTTAGGTAAGGAAGTCCTTACCTGCACAAAGTTCACCATACCAAAACAAAAAAAAGGAAGTCATGCATTCCATGGTAGACATTATAAATGAATGCATTTGAAAAAGACCAACAACTTTGAGTTTGTCACTCAAATGTTAACTGTGGCATAAGCACTAGTGAAATTGTGCTGACCCAGCAGAAGTATGAAGTTCAGCCCAAAGACATAGAAGTACCACTTTGCTCTAAGCTGGTCAATCCATACACAGGAGTAACGGCATCATTCTGGTCTGATCTGGATGAGCACTAGACAAGTCCCCTCTGAAGCCCAGGAAAAGGTACCTGAATCTTTTCTAGTGTTGCCAATCATCCACCACTAAGTCACAAAGGCCATGCATGGAATCTAAATGGCCCTGTCCCTTCTACAGAATCAAGGTGATAAGTATTAAGGACTACCGGATCTTGGCAAACAGACATGGGCAGATAGGAAAACTAGAGATGCTGACATCATGGAGGGTAGTGCCTCAGAGTGGAAGCTGGACTGCCACATGGAAGGAAAAACATCTTCTGGGGAGCTGTGGAAGCAGCATGGCACTCCAGCAACTGACGGGTCTCACAGTGAATGGAGTGCCTCGTGATGCAGGGAGCTGGCAGCAGCTACTCACTTAGCAACACTCACACCCTCATACTTGATCTAGGGGGGCTCCTGAATCATTACCATCACCTCACGACCTGTCCCCAACATCCAGCCTTTCAAGCTTCTCCCTGCCCACAACCCTTACAGTCTTTCAGGGCTCCCCAGCACCTCCCGGATCAAGGCAAAAACAACTCCTGGATGGCAGACAAGGTTTCCTGTGGATTGGGCCTCATCAGCGACTCTCCCTCATATCCTGTGCCCCAGCTCTTCAGAACCACTGCAGGGCCCGCCCATCAGGCCACCATTGTTCTTGTTTCACACTGGGCACGTGCCATGAGCTGTCTGAAACACCCCTCCCTCTATCCTGATGTGGGTCTAGAGTCCAGCGGACCTGTCTCTTGACAGTCCTCCCTTGACCTCTCCCAGCGTTTGCTCCTTCCTCCTCCACAAGCACTGGCACCTAATGACTTTCTAGGAAAACACCCCCCACCCAGATCTAAAGATCAGTTACAGCTGTATCTCCCCTCTCATCTATAAAACACTCCCTGCCTGGTCATCGCCAACACTAGGACATAAGCCCTGGATGCAGGAATTTATGGATGAGCTGGGGACTCCAAAGTACTACAGTTAGCCATAGTTTTATGTCCTGTCTGATGAACCAGCGGTGGACCAATTCAGGTTACACAACACGTATAGAACAAGCCCAGGTGAATCATGTTGTCTTGAGGCTATGAACCATGGAAGGTGTGCAGCTCTCCTAACGATCCAGGCTGCCTGTGGTAGATACAGTACAGGCGCCAAAGTGATTATCTAGTGGACACTCCTGGGCATTCTGAAGTCAGCTGGGTTCAAATCCTGCCTCGGTGGCACCGTGTGACCTTGAGTGGCTGGCTCACCGTCTAAGGCCCGGCCTCCTGAAGACAACTATAGTCTTTACCTCAAAGGGTCACTGTGAGGATTAAATGCCGATGAATTAGGAGGGAATCGACAAGGGAGTCCACACAGGGCACTCTCCCACTGCAGGAGGGCTCGCTCCTCCCCAGTGGAGTTGAATATGGCAGGGCTGAGGTCAAATCCTGCCCACCACTGTGGCGACAAGCCTGGGCAACTCTCAACAAGTGACTGGCTTCTTCATCAATGAAGGGAAATAATCTGTCCTTTGGAGGAAGATGTTTAAACACAGCGATACATGTAAAAACGCCAGGCACACAGGAGTCACTTGATGAAGGTATCTTCTACTCTCCCGTTTGGTTATGGGTCATTGATTCTGAGCTATCTGGAAATTTTCTTTCCTGTCCAAAAAATAAAAAATAAAATAAAATAAAAAGCCAGGATTGTACAATTAAAGACATTTTCTTGAGGTTCACACTAAAAAGACCATAAGCACCTCACTGTAATGTTCCTCACAGGCTGCCGAGGCACCTGAAAAAGAAGCTTTTATGTCTCCCAATAATTAATTTACTTATACTGAGTTGAAACAAAACCATATATTACTCCAGGCTTTACAAAAAAAGAAAGAAAGAAAGAAAGAAAGAAAGAAAGAAAGAAAAAAAGAAAGAAAGAAAGAAAGAAAGAAAGAAAGAAAGAAAAGAAGGCACACTGAGAAGCTTCATTAAATTCACTCAAATGTAGCCCATCACCTTTGTTCATTGATTCTCTATGAACAACAAACCCACATGTAGTCAAAGAAATTTTAGTTCCAAGACAGAAAACTGAAAAACAGCATGCTGGAAAAAGAAAACTCTGTAAAATGCTTACTGTAATGTCAGTGGCATTATTTTTAAGGATAATTGTACCTGACTGCAAAGTAAATATATATATATATATATATATATATATATATATATAATTTAAAAAGAGTGCTACATATTTCAAACATTCTTAACACTCCTAAAAGTGGTGTTCAGACACACAGCTTATCATACAAATACATGACTCTGAAACAGCACATTATTAGCTGGAAGAATATGTCTCAATCAATAATTTCATCAGTTCCCAAGGTTTCAACTATTGTGAGGCAGTAGCTGGAAATAAAAACTCACTTAGAAAAGATTAATAAGATTTATAAAGCAAACCTAGAGTTCATAGAAAGTACCCAGCCAAATGGCCTGCAGCAGGTAGGTGGGTTTGCTATTTCAATCCAGATACACGAATATTAAGCATGAGTGACTTTGATATAGTTCATGGGACTACCATGCCATTCTAAGAGGAGAGGAGGAGCCACATCTCTTAAAAAGTTTAACTTGTATAATCCCAAAGACTTTCTAATTCCAAAAATACATTAATAGCCAGGCATGGTGGTGCACACTTGTAATCCCAGCACTTGGGAGGCAGACAGGAGGATCACAGGTTCAAGGCCAGCTACAGCAACTTAGCAAGGCCATCAGCAACACAGTGAGCCCTTGTTTCAAATAAAAGATAAAATAGGACTGCGGGTGTAGCTCAGAGGTAGAATGCCCTTGAGTTCAATACAAACACACACACACACACACACACACACACACACACACACACACAGATATTTTCTTTATGGTCAGCACAGCTCTTGCAGTCGCTGTATTCTTTACCCAGCATTTCTGCTGTTACAGAAAAGTTACACTGTTAAGTGCATTCTGTAGTTATTAAATTTTTACATGTAAACCCTTTATTAACTTCCATCATGGGAAATATTTCTTTTTTTTTGCGGCACTGGGATTGAACCCAGGGGCATTCTACCTCCAAGATACACCCCAGCCCTATATTTTTATTCTTTACTTGGAAACTGGGTCTCACTAAGTTGTGGAGGGCCTCACTAAGTAGCTGAGGCTGGCCGCGAACCCGGATCCTCGGGTCTCAGCCTTCCAAGTACAAGCGTACACCACTATGCCTGGCTGGAAATATTTCTTTAAACACACGCGCAGACACACCCAGGAATAAGGAGCTCACAGAAACAATGATCTTCTAGAGACTGGTCTTTACATTGTGATTTTCAGATGACTAGCTATTAAATCAGTCCCTGTGTTGCTTGAAAAATAAAACATTATGTTGTATTATTTAAGTAACTCTAGAACATCATGACAAGAAATTGTGTCAACAATTTCTGTTTTCTATGACTATAAGTTGGCAATTTCCCATCCTTCCAAGCATCTTCAAATAGCACATAAGATGACAGAATTTTGATGAAATTCAAGTCTCCCTTTTCCTTTTATTTTTTTCCTTAAAAAAATTAGAGCTGGGGGAGTGAGCTCAGTGGACCTACGTTGGCTCCCCAGCATTGCAAAAAATAAATAAATGTAAATAAAAAATAATCTTCATGATAAATTCAACATAGGGGCAAGGGAAGCTGTCTGGCAGACAGGGCTCCTGCGCTCATCACACCTTTTTTGCTCCCTGAGAGACAGTCGCTAGCAGCCCCTGAGCCCAGTTCTCTCGGCACCAGGAGTGTGACGACAGCCCACCTGTGCTTTCAAGAGCAGGCAGCAGGGATTTCAGGCCAAAGTATCTCAAATGGAGACCAATGCCAATGTCACACTGGTGTTTGCAGTGTTAGTAAAATCTATGCAATCTGCCGGGCACTTTTTTTTTTAAGACCTAAACATAGCCTGGCGTGGTGGCGCACGCTTGTAATTCAGTACTTGGGAGGCTGAGACTGGAGGATCTGGGTTCGTGGCCAGTCTCAGCTACTTAGTGAGGCCCTCCACAACTTAGTGAGACCCTGTTTCAAAATAAAGAATAAAAATAGGACTGGGGGTGTAACTTGGAGGTAGAATGCTCCTGGGTTCAATCCCCAGTAGTGAAAAAAAAAAGACTTAAACATAGGTTTTATTGAGACATCATGTGTTATATTATCACATTTTTTTATTTTAAAAAATATTTTATTTGTTATTGGTGCATTATAATCACACACAGTACTGGGATTCATTGTTACTTATTTGTACATTCACATAACATAATTTGGTCAGTTTTATTCCCCAATATCTCCTCTTTCTCTCCTATCTCCCCCTGGTCTCCTTTCTCTACTGCACTGCTCTCCCTTCTATTTTTTGAGATCCCACCCCCTTTTCTTTCCTTTTTTCTCTCTAGCTTCCACATATGACCCTTGACTTTCTGAGTCTGTCTTATTTCCTTTCACATAATGTTCTCCAGTTCCATCCATTTTCCTAAAAATGACAGAACTTCACTACTTTTTATGGCCGAATAATACTCCACATTTTTTATCCATTCATCTATTGACTGACACCTAGGCTGATTCCATAATTTAGCTAGTGTGAATTGTGCTGCTACAAATATGAGTATGAATATATCACTATAGTATGCTGATTTTAATTATTTTGGATAAACACCAAGGAATAGTATAGCTGGGTCATATGTAATAAAATATGTGTAATATAAAATTTACCACTTAACCATTTTAATTATACTATTCAGTGCATTCACACTGGTGTTAACAGTCGCCATCTACCTCCAGAACTCTTTTCATATGGAAAAACTAAAATTCTGTACCCATTAAACAACGCCCACTTCTTCTCTCAAGGAGCCATGGCCACCTCTGTTCTACTTCCTGTCACCACTGACTACTCTAGACGCTTGGTTAAAGTGAAATCGTGCAGGGTTTGTCCTTTGTTTTAAATGCTAAGTTGATTAATCAGAATCTTACAAAGTTGTTTTATTTTGTGAGATATTCAGATCAAATGGGTCAACTACATAATTAACCCATAAAAATAGAATGAGCTGAATAAAATAAGAAACGGTTCAATATTCTAGGAGCTAAATTTGTTTCAAAATAGGACTTACTTGTAATAAGTCCTATGTTTCAAAAATAGGACTTAGTTACAAAATACACACTGGACTCGATTTCACCTGAAGACCTCATAACCCCTCAAAAGCATGCTTTAGTTCACAGACAGCATTATTACTTAAGGGCCTAAGACTAAATTGATAAATTATCGTCATTATATTCCTTCAAGCTTAATCAATTTAGCAGACCCAATTTTTGTTGAAATAAGAAAAATTATTCCAAGGTTGTAAATTTAACATACCATAAAACAAAAACAACCTGAGCCGTCCGATAATAAATGACATCAATTCGTCAGCTAAAAAAATTTAAATTCTAAGAAAATAAAATTATTTTGTAAGAACATTTTTAAGTCGAAGGGAATAAATGCATTCTCATTGCCTAAAGCCTTGATGCTAAGAAAATTTCTTATAAGCATTACATTTTACAATATTTTATTACAGCGCCATATGCCACAAAATATATTTCCTTTTAAAATAAAAAATGAAGATCAGCGGTTTGCTTCCAAGTGTCTAACATGTTCAATAAATGATACCCCCAAAAGCCAATCATAACTGAACAGCTGTTTTAAATCTGGAAATTTATACAGACAAGAGGCAAGTACAAAGTGACTGGGGATAAACATAAATATATGTGGCTTATGAAGCAGAAGGGCTATATTAAATTCAGGGACTATTCGGGACTACATCAGAGGTTCTCAATGAGAAGGGAAGGGCATCTTCTCTGGCATGGCCTTTACAGCCCCTTCTGCCCTTCACAACATTTTCCTATAAGACATCCACCTTCACGGCCTTCCCACCTGCCCAGGCTCCCACAGCTGACGCCGCCGGGGGGCTCAGATCTAGTACCATGCACCTCTCAAATGAGGACTCTGTCCAGGCCAGCTCAGCATCACCAGGAAACCTGTAAGAAATGCAAATTCCCAGGCTCCCCAGACCTTGTGAATCAGAAACTGACCGACTGACAGCTGTCTGACCGACTGACAGCTCTCTGACTGACTGACAGCTGTCTGAAAGGCCCTCCTGGTGGCTCTGCTGAGCTATGGCATGCAGAACACTGCCCTAATCGAGGGCTCCTAAAGTGACCTGTGTGTGAGTGTCACCCACCGGGGACACCCTCCAATGTCCCACCAACCCCACTCTGGAGAGAGAACCCAGGAAGCTGCAGGAAACTCTATGTCCTTACGATAAAACAGGACCACGAAGCAGGTCACCTGGAAGGGCCTTTCAACCAAGCACTGACCTCTGTCATGCCCACAGAGCCCTAGTTCATATTTTCCTTGACCTTTTCCCAGTCAGAGGGACAGAAGGCAGAACCATAACTCTTCCCGCGAGACGCCAGGATTTAATGCACAGCGAATCCCCGCTCGCAGGAGGCCCATGCTCCAGTCGCACTCACAGCACGGGAAGAGACATCCCAGGCCGAAGGCGATGGCTTCACTCCTCTTGTCCTCTGCTTGCAAGCGTCTATGCAGGAGGCCCATGCTCCAGTCACACTCACAGCACGGGAAGAGACACCCCAGGCCGAAGGCAATGGCTTCGCTCCTCTTGTCCTCTGCTTGTAAGCGTCTATCAGTTTATTTCAGTGTTAAAGAGAGAAGTGACCGTATTTTCCAACACGGTGCCCCCGAGAGTGCCCTGAATAGATTCCGCTAAGTCTACCGTGGAGTAGGCTCAGAGTCTCCAAGGTCTGATGAAATAAACCCAAAATGAGAAGTAAAAACGATGGTGCTAGAAATAGAACAGCAACTGTAGGCTGTGGGTGAGGCTGACAGGTATCAGACTAAAACAAACTCTGCCTGGCCATACAGGACAGAAAGATGACCGTCCAGCCCCACTAGATTCCCAGCCCTGCCTTACAACAATAGAGCCCCCTTTCTAAGGCAGTCCATTCTGGGGCACCTGGGACTTTACGTTAGGTTGAAATCTGCCTCCTAACCACTTTCCCTCCTGAGTTTTGGTTCAGCAATGTGTGCAAGACACACAATTCACTAATCCCTCCAGCCTTCCAGAGCTTTTGTGATATAGGAAATAACTCTTGATTCAGCCTCAGAATGTTCTAGGCTGGGACTGCTCCTATGGACAGGAGAGCCCAGCACCTGCCCTACACCATGAGCCCCTGGTGTGGGCCTGAGGACAGCCATGGCACATTCCAACTCCTCCTTCTTTATATTTGAAAGCTGGTCCTGTCATCTCCTGCTATGCTAGTCTATCTCTGGTCCACTCAGGGTAAAAGATTCTGTCATGTCAGATATTTGCCATCTAGTTCAGTATCACGAGAAGTCTTTGTTGGTAAGGAAAGCCCAGCCAGCCTGTTCCAGAGACAGCACATTAAGACCACACACAGCCTTTCAGGGAGGGGGAGATCCTTTAAGAAAAGCCACCTGGGGCCCAGGGCTTTCCATAGCCCCTCCCAGGCCCAATGGTGTGGGGTGGTAGAAGGGACAGTCCAGGCAGAATGACAGTCAGGGCCTCTGAGAGCCACCTCAGGCAGGGAGGCACCAGCCGGGAAGGTAGATCCATCAGATTTCCCACTCCACCATGCCAAGCTGAGATGAGTGACACCTCCAACCCAGGAATGGGAAGATGTCACTCAGCACGTTTCCCGCACCAACTCTGCCACTCCCAAAGCACTGGAAGAGTCGAGCTCACCCTCACCAAAGTCCCACTGCTGGAGTAATCCAGCTTACCTTCACCAAAATCCCCATTACTAAGGTGGGGCCATGGGGCAGCCTGAGTATTCCTTAGCCGAAATGCTTGGGACCAAGAAGTATTTCAGATTTCAGAGTTTTTCCAGATTTTAGAATAATCACATTGACTTGACTGGTTGAGCATCCCTAATGTGTTCATTTAAAATCCAAAATGCTCCAAGCTTTTTGAGTGGGTATGTTTCTGAAAGTTTCAAATCTCGGAGCATTTCAATTTTGGAGTTTTGGATGTTTAGGGACGTTTTGGAGTTTAGGGATGCTCAATGGGAAATACCAACCCTGCAGGGTTGTTTGAGAAAGACATTGGGATAACCCCAAATCTCCTCCCATAGCCCTGTGGGGACCCAGGAACCAAGAGGTCTGCTGCCACCACATATTGTGACCACCCACACAAGCCCAGAGCATGTCATGTTGTTACCCAGAACCAGCACCAAGTTCTCCCTTGAGATTTTTCTACTTAAATGAGATCATTCAGTTGTAAGATCATTCAGTTGTATTTTTCCCCCCTGCTAGGCCTCAATGAAACTTTTAATTTTGAACAGGGAGTTTGACCAGCCCTGATTTAATATTAAAGTTTCAACAAGGTCAATAATTTAACTCCTACCTTCCTGGTATAAAGAGTTTGATCAGAACCAACTTAGAAACCAAAAATGACATTAAGAAAGCCTCTAGTTTTACTTTAAATCCTGTCTTCTGTCACAAAAATATGTGAGACACCTTTGAGAAAAATTAAGTAAAATCAGAAGAAAACAGAAAATAAAAATTTCAGGACTTAGAGAAAATTTAAGCAGAGTGGCCAAGATAGAGAAGAAAATTGCCCTAATTAATTTCCTAAAAAGCTGTTGTTACAGTTGCGCCTTTTGCCTTAAGCTTACTGTTTATAATTTCAATCAAAGTACTTGCTTTGCACATTTTGTACAGATGTTTAAAGGTATATAAAGTGTCGATCGCACTGGGCAATAATGCATGAGGATCCTCACAACATCGATACCACATTTATTGAGAGAGGTCATGTGGCTATCTCTGGGATATCCTTCCCCTATAGAGAAGCCAACCCATGGTGGACACATGGGCCCTCTCACTCAGGAAGGAATTCTGAGAGGCTCTAAGATAACTCCTTGTCACCTACAGGTTGCCTGGAGCCACTTACCACATACCTGGAAGATCAAAGTTGGTAGAAGCCAAGCCCTGGGTGGGCTATATAAACCCTTCCAAGAATCTTTCAGAACAAATAAGCCTCTTCTATTACACACAATAGGTCATTAACTTTTAGTTAAGGTAGAGAACACTTGACCAGAATATAGAATTATTCAATTCTGTAGGGATACAGCCAAAGAGGTACCTTGTGAGCAAAAGCCAGAATGTTCTAAGAAACAATAGTTTGAAGCCCACTCTAGAACATGCACCCAGTAAACTTCCAAAAGTAGATGATCAAGATGATTTTACCCTGGATATTTCTCCTTCCTTCCTTCCTTCCTTCCTTCCTTCCTTCCTTCCTTCCTTCCTTCTTTCCTTCTTTCCTTCTTTCCCTCCCTCTCTCCTTCCCTCCCTCCTTCCCTCCCTCCCTTTCTTGTACTGGGAATTGAACCCAGGGGCATTCTACCTCTGAGCTATATCCAGTCCTTTCTAATTTTTTATTTTGAAACAGGATCTCGCTAGTTTGCTGAAGGCCTCACTAAATTGCTGAGGCTGCCCTCGAACCTGCAATCCTCCTGTCTCAACCTCGCAAGTACTGGGATTACACACATGCACCACTACTCCAGGCTCCTGGAAATTTTTCAAAGATATTAAGGAGCTTTCTGCCACAGCTGTACAAAAATCTCACAAAAATTGCTATATACCAAGTTGTTGAGTATGAAACATCAATATGAAGCCATTCACTGCAGTAAGAGTTAGAAATCAGAATCAAGTAGAATCTTGTCTTCAAACCTGCAGAGCTGAGGGTAACATGTCCTGCGTGGTCCAGCACCCCACGCACACATACTCCTATCGGCGCTACCTACCATGTGCACCACAGTCTTATTTAAATGGTTTTCTTTTTCTCCAGACAAAATTTTGAAGTTAAGGACAATATCCTTATTTATCTTTATTCCAAGCACCTCACATAGTATCTGGCCACATCTGTGCCCAAGAAATGTGTTCAACGAATGAACAACATACCACTCAGCAGAGAATGGTTCCTGGGGGCATAACTTTCTTTTACACCAAACTTGACCTTCTCACAAATGAGGTTAGCTTCCATTCCCTCACACCACTGAAATGAAACAAGCTCTCCGGGAATCCCAGGAGCACCCCGGGGCTGTTTTGGACACAAACAATCAATACTCAATATTCACAGACCGGAGTTCCTCCAACTACTGACACAGCCACACTATCAACCAGTACTCTCTGTTCTCTAAATTGTCCAGGAGCTTATCAGAGGAGACATTTCAAATATACTATGCCAATCCAAATCCAAATCTATGCAACTCTTCTAATCTTCTAGCCCAGTAACCTTATAAAAGAGAAAGAAACGAAGTCAGCATGGTGTGATTCGTTCTTAGTGAAACTATTCTTGCTTTTAGTTACTACTACTTTCTTCTCTACCAGCACACAACCATCTGCTTAACAGTATGTTTCAGAACGCTGCCAAGGAAATGGAGTAAAATCAAGAGATTGCAGAGATGCCGGGCGTGGTGGCGCACACTTGTAATCCCAGTACTTTGGGAGGCGGAGACCAGAGGATCCGGGTTCGCGGCCAGCCTCAGCTCGCTCTCTCTCTCTCTCTCTCT
>PVJS01016140.1:0-37897 GCA_004027185.1 Glis glis
AAAAAAAAAAAAAAAAAAAAAAAAAAAGAGCCGGGCATGGTGGCACAGTTTGTAATCCCAGTACTTGGGAGGCTGAGACCAGAGCATCTGGGTTCGCGGCCAGCCTCAGCTACTTAGTGAGGCCCTCCACAACTTAATGAGACCCTGTTTCAAAATAAAGAATAAATAATAGGGCTGGGGGTGTAGCTTGGAGGTAGAATGCCCCTGGGTTCAATCCCCAGTACCGCAAAAAAAAAAAAAGAAAGACAAAATTGTTCATTGCTTCTCTCACATATACATTGCAAGACTTCTTTAAGAAACTTGGGGAGAGCTGGGCATGGTGGCGCACACCTGTAATCCCAGTACTTGGGAGGCTGAGACAGGAGGATCACAACTTCAAAGCCAACCTCAGCAATTTCGTGAGGCTCTCAGCAATCTAGTGAGACCCCGTTTCCAAATAAGAAATAAAAAACCATGTCTAGTGGTGTAGCTCAGAGGTAGAATGCCTCTGGGTTCAACCCCCAGTACCACAAAAGAAAAGAAAAAGAAAAGAAAAGAAAAGAAAAGAAAACTTACAAAGAATAGGAAGAAAGCTTTTGAGGTACCTGAACCAATTCCCAAAAGCTAAACACCAAACTCTTATACCTTACAGGTAATACAGACCCTCATCCCTCTACTGGATGAAATTAGGACAATTGTCACTGTGGGGAAAAACCAGTCATTCAAAAAGCAAGGGCTCCATAAACCCTCAATAACTCTCATTTCTCTTCCATTTTTAAAATTTCCTTTCTGTGACTGTAATCTTCAGTTTTTTTATTTAAAAAAAAACTGAATTCTCACATGAGCATGTACCTTTAAAGTACCATTTAATTCATTAATGAAGAAATCAGTAAGATGACAATACTGAAATAAAAGAGAATAATATAAGAGCTGGGCATGGTGGTGTGTGTACACCTGTCATCCCAGTACTTGGGAGGCTGAGACAGGAGGATAGTAGGTTTGAGGACAGCCTCAGCAAGTAGTGAGACTCTCATCAACCTAGAGAGACCCTGTTTCAAGATTTAAAAAAAAAAAAAGCCGGGCTTGGTGGCACACGCTTGTAATCCCAGTACTTGGGGGGCTGAGACCGGAGGATCCGGGTTCGCAGCCAGCCTCAGCTACTTAGTGAGGCCCTCCGCAACTTAGTGAGACCCTGTTTCAAAATAAAGAATAAAAAAAATAGGGCTGGGGGTGTAGCTCGGAGGTAGAATGCCCCTGGGTTCAATCCCTAGTATCGCAAAAAAGAAAACTAAAAAAAAAAAAAAATAAGGCTGGGGGTGTATCTCAGAGGTAGAGTGCCCCTGAGTTTAATCCCCATTACAAAAAAAAACAACATTTAATTGTGTGGATATTCCATATCTTGTTTATTCATCAGTTGATGAACAAAAACGCGAGTTTTTTCCATTCTTTTGGCTGCTATGGATAAAGTGCTACGAACACTTGGGTACAATTTTTATGTGGACATATATTTCCACTTCTCTTGAGCATACATGCAGGTGTGGAATTGCTGGGTCACATGGTAATTCTACATTTAACTTTTCCAGGAATTGCCAAGCTGCTATCCAAAGGCGCTGCATCATTTTATGTTCACACCATGAGGAATGAGCCATGAGGGCTCCAATTCTGCACATCCCTACCAAAACTTGTTATGGTCTTTTTTTATTTTAGCCCTCTTACTGGGTGTAAAATAGTATCTTGCTGTGATTTTGAATTTATTTCCTTAGTGGCTAATGATGTTGAGCATCTTTTTATGTGTTTAATGTTCATGTGTGTAGTTTCTTTTATTTTTTTTTTTTGAGGTACTAGGGATTGAACCCAGGGGCATTCTACCTCTGAGCTACATCCCCAGCCCTATTTTTTGTTCTTTATTTTGAAACAGGGCCTCACTAAGTTGCGGAGGGCCTCACTAAGTAGCTGAGGCTGGCAGCGAACCCAGATCCTCTGGTCTCAGCCTCCCAAGTACTGGGATTACAAGTGTGCACCACCATGCCCGGCTCATGCGTGTAGTTTCTTTGGAGAAACTATTCAAATGCTTTGTACAATTTTTATTTAGTTCATCTTTTTAGTATTGAGTAAGATTCTTTATATATTCTGATTCTAGACCCTTCTCAAAAACATGGTTTGCGACTATTTCTCCCGTTTCTGTCTTTTTATTTTCTTGATAATGTCACATGAGTTTTTGTTTTTGTTTGTTCATGTGTTGCAGTGATGGGGATTGAATACATGGCCTCATGCATGCTAAGCAAGCACACAACCACTGAACTACAACCCCAGCCCTGAAGTACATAAGTTTTTAATTTTAATATTTTCTAGTTTAAGCTGGGCATGGTGGCGCATGCCTGTAATCCAAGTACTTGGGAGGCTGAGACAGGAGGATTGCAGGTTTGAGGACAGCCTCAGCAACTTAACAAGACTCTCAGCAACCTAGTGAGACCCTGTTTCAAAACAAAACAAAAAAAAGTTTAAAAAGGGCTAGGGTGCAGCTTGGAGGTAGAATGTAGAATGCTTCTGGGTTCAATCCCTAGTATCTCTCTGTCTCTGTCTGTCTCTGTCTCTGTTTCTCTCTCTCTCTCTCTCTCTCTCTCTCTCTGTGTGTGTGTGTGTGTGTGTGTGTGTGTGTGTGTACAGAGAGAGAGAGAGTGAGAGTCTATCTTTGGATGCTTGTGCTTTTGGTGTCATATCTAAGAAACCACTGCCTAACATCTTTTTCAGTTTTATAATTCATACCCATGAAAGGCTTCCCCTAAGCTGGGCGTAGTGGCGCACGCCTAGGATCCCAGTACTTGGGAGGCTGAGACAGGACCATCTCAGCTTCACAGTCAGTCTCAGCAACTTTGTGAGATCCTCCACAACTTAGTGAGACCCTGTTTCAAAAATAAAAATAAAAAGGGTTGGGGGTGTATCTCAGAGGTAGAATGCCCCTGGGTTCAATCCCCAATACCACACACACACACACACACACACACACACACACACACACACACACACTGTTAGATTAATGATTACCCACATTCTCACCAATACAGTCAATTTTTCATCTTTGTCAATTTGAAATGTGAAGTGATATTTTAATGTCTTTTAATTTGCATTTCTTTTATTTCTATTTCTGTATGTGCAGTTGAATACCTTTTCATATTTTTAAAAGCCATGCTTATTTTTATCTCTAAAAACACCATTATTTTCAATAGATGCCATTGTAATAAATGAAATATATGCATCCCTTCAAAAGGGTAACAGATGCCAGGCGTGATAGCACATGCCTGTAGTCCCAGCTACTCTGGAGGCTGAGGCAGGAGGATTGATTGAACCCAAGAGTTGAAGGCCAAGCCTGGTCAACATAGCAAGACCTTCTCTCAAAAACAACCAAACCAGCCAGGTGTGGTGGTGCATGCCTACAATTCCAGTACTTGCGAAACTGAGACTAGAGGATCAGAGTTTTGATGCCAGCCTCAACAATTTAATGAGGCCCTCAGCAACTTAGCAAGACCATGTTTCAAAATAAAAAAGAGCTTGGGGTGTAGCTCAGAGGTAGAATGCCCCTGTCCCTGGCACCAAAACAAACAAACAAACAAATCCAAAATAGCACACACAGAAAAAGGGTAATAGATGTCATAGTACCATTTGGTCACTCTACACTTTATCAGGGTTTGCACATTTGTAAAATGTTATGGCAGAATGCCTTGCAGATTTGAGAGGACTGTTTAAATTTTATTACCATCAAAAGAAGAGCTATACCAGGCGTGGTGATGCACACCTGTAATTCCCGTAGTTGGGAGGCTGACGCAGGAGGATCACAGATTTGAGACCAGCCTCTGCAACCTAGCGAGGCCCTAAGCAACTTAGCAAGATCCTATTTCAAAATAAAAAATAAATGCCAGGCATGGTGGTACATGCTTGTAATCCTAGTACTTGGGAGGCTGAGACAGGAGGATCACAGGTTCGCGGCCAGCCTCAGCTACTTAGTGAGGTCCTCTGCAATTTAGTGAGACCCTGTTTCAAAATAAAAGAATAAAATCGGGCTAGGGGTGTATCTCAGAGGTAGAATGCCCCTAGGTTCCATCCCTAGTTCCACAAAAAAATAAAAAATTAAATGAATAAAAATTAAAATCGGGCTGGGGGTGTAGCTCAGAGGTAGAACGCCCCTGGGGTCGATCCCCAGTACCCCCCCAACACACACAAAGAAGAAGATCCATATTCCATTGCTTTCATTGAAAGATTATTAAGTTTAACTATAAGTTTACAGGACAAATTGTTGGAATGGGCAATTGATGGATAATTAAAGATGAATTTTGAAAATATATATTAATTTGCTTTATTTTGGATAAAAGTGAAAAATGAAAATCCTAATCTCCCTGAAATTGACTTAAATCTCTTCTTCCATTCTTACAAATCTCTGTAAGACTAGTTTCTCCACTAAACTCTTATTAAAACAAAACACAGAAACAGCTTCAACACACACTGTACTTTATAAGTAGCAAGGATTAGGTAAGTAACCAAGCAATCACATGAATTTTTACCCATCAAAACCCCTCAGTAAGCCGGGCGTGGTGGCGCATGCTTGTAATCCCATTACTTTGGGAGGCGGAGACTGGAGGATCCGGGTTCGCGGCCAGCCTCAGCTCTCTCTCTCTCTCTCTCTCTCTCTCTACTTAGTGAGGCCCTCTGCAACTTCGTAAGACCCGGTTTCAAAATAAAGTATAAAAAATAGGGTCAGGGGCATAGCGCGGAGGTAGAACGCCTCTGTGTTCAATCCCCGATACCACAAAAAAAAACAAAAAACAAAAAACCCTCAGTATTGATACACATGGCACTCATTCAAGGTGGAGAAACACTATTTTCCTCATAATTTTTCATTTATTTATGATTGCAGACCAACAAAACATTATGACTGGAATAATTCTCTGTGTTCATTCCATGCTGTGCACATTCAATGAACGTGTACAGATTTTGCACTTTTTTTATTTTGCCCAAGGTTATTTTTATTCTTACTATATTCTGAAATGTAATTTTATCTGTTGAATCTTATACTAAAAATTTTGTTTTTTAACCCAGCATGGTGGCACAGGCATGTAATCCCAGTACTTGGGAGGCTGAGACAGGAGGATCACAGGTTCTAAGCCAAGCTCAGTAATGTAGTGAGGCTCTGAGCAACTTAGTAAGACCCTGTTTCCAAATAAAAATAAAATATGTCTGGGGGTGTAGCCTGGAGATAGAAAGCCCCTGGGTTCCATCCCCACTACCACACAAAAAAATTGTTTTTTATTTTATTTTATATGTATTCTGTTTTAATGTAATTTATCTAGTAATTCATTTTGATTGTACACATGGACTGGTTTGCAACTGATTAAATGTTTGAAATTTATTATCTCATTTCTGATGACATTTTTAAAAAACTGATCCTTCACCAGTCTGAGAAGTACTGTTCTATACATCTACTTTATCTGTAAATGCGAATGAACTGCCAACTTTGAGTTGATCAAGAGCTTGGATTGTGTAAAGTCCAGCAGGTTAACAACAACAACAAAATGGGGAGCCCATTTTCAACACCTGCTGGAAAGGTGAAAGGATGGTTCTGAGTTTCACTTTTTCAACTTTCCCACTAGAGGGCAGTCAAGAAGTACTTATAACTGTGGGGTGTATTATAAAGCTCAAATAGCTTTTAAACCTAGAGATTGAAGGGTGCAGGAAAGAAAAAAAGAGCAAGATCAATTACCCAGTGAACATTTGTTGACCATCAATACCATCCTGCATCACACTAAGACTAAATAGAGTTCAAAACCCAGTGATTCTGTATTCGTAGCTAAAATCCAAGATGGTAGATGAAAAATGGAATGAACATAAGGTTAAACAGACAGCTTTGAATAATGAAAAGAGTCCTAGAGATGGGTTGCACAATAATGTGAATGTACTTAACCCTATTGAGCTGTATATTTAAGAATGGTTAAGATGGTAAATTTTATGTTATGTCTATGTTATAATTTGTTTGTTTATTTGTTTTTGTTTTTTTGTAGTACTGGGGATTGAACCCAGGGGCATTCTACCTCTGAGCTACACCCCAACCCTTTTTGTTGGTTGGTTGGTTGGTTTTGGTTTGAAATAGAGTCTCACTAGGTTGCTGACAATCTTGCTAAGTTGCAGAGACTAGTCTCGAACCTGCTATCCTCCTGTGTCAGCTTCCCAAATACTGGCATTACAGGTGTGGGACACCATGCCCAGCTCTATGTTATAATTTAAGAGAGAAAGAGAGAATGAATGATGTTCTTGAGGCCAGAAGCCTGGAGTGGGCAGGAACTCTACATTGGCAGTGCCAGTTCACAGACATGGAGAGAAGTAGAGGGATGTGGGTCAGCGTATCATAGAGGCCATTGAGTCTTTGCTCTAGGAATATCTATACACACACTTGCGTGTGTGTGTGTGTGTGTGTGTGTGTGTGTGTGTGTGTGTTCCTGAGGATTGAACTCAGGGGCATTCTACCTCTGAGCTCCACCCCCAGCACTTTTTAATTTTTTTTTTGTATTTTGAAACAGGGTCTTGCTAAGTTGGCGAAGCTGGTCTTGAACCTGTGACTCTCTTGTCTCAACCTCCCAAGTACTGGGATCACAAGTGTGCACCACTGTGCCTGGCTTACACACATACTTGTACCCTGGTTGTCACTGCAAATCTTAGCCTGTTGCTCTACCCCAGTTTTTTAGCCCCTGGAACAGTTAGGGAGCCTTTTTCCATTACTTGCCATTCATTTATCCATTCAACATTTAATGAGCATTTCTTCTGTTCCAGGTTTTTTTCTTTTTCTTTTTCTTTTTTTTTTTTTTTTTTTGAGGTACTGGGAACTGAACCCAGGGGCATTCTACCTCTGAGATACACCTCCAGCCCTATTTTTTATTCTTTATTTTGAAACAGGGTCTCACTAGGTTGCGGAGGGCCTCACTTAGTACCTGAGCCTGGCCGCGAACCTGCGATCCTCCTGTCTCAGCCTCCCAAGTACTGGGATTACTGACATGCGCCACCATGTCCAGCTTCAGGTACTTTTTAAGTCATGAGGGTACGGCTGTGAAGAAGACAGATAAGGTGTTTGCCCTCTAGGTGTTTGGAGAATATAACTCTGGTTGAGGCCTCAAAGGTCCTGGGAACTATTTTTATTTCACGTCAGCATCCTTCAATCATTGACAAGCCATGGGGAGCTGCTATCCCTAAAGTGTTCTCTTGAAACAGTAAGAAGACAAGGAGGCAAAAGGGAGAATAACCATGGAACTTCAGAAGGACCTAGCGTTACCTTGACAACAAGACCCGAGAAAACGGCCAAGCCGTTGCAGTGCCAGGGCTGGACTCTGAGTCTTGGCCCAGTGTCCGTTCAATGTCACCTTTGACTCTTACCGCACTTTACTCAAGTAAGTCCTTAAAATCCAAAGGAAGAGGGGCCCACGCACTGAGGAACTCATCCCACGTCTCCCCTGGCCTTGTTCCCATTCTGTAGGAACACTTGATGTCCTCCCTCCAGAGCTGTCAGCGACTGCTGGAGGCTGTGTGGGGTTGTGGGCAAGAGTTTGGCTTAAGGATTTAAGAAGCCTCAGTTAAAACTCAGACTGGGCTTCAGAGGAGCCGTGTGACCTTGCATAACATGTGTGTTTGGACCTCAGTTTCCCCAGTTGTAAAGTGGGAATAATCATAATCGTGGCCCTTCAGAGGGGGCTATGAGGATGAGGTGCATAGTGCAGGTGAAATTCTTAGCACAGTGCATGGCAGGCCATAGGCGCACAATTAACCCTGGCTTGAAAACAAAATGAACTGGAGCTGTGGGTCCCCTCACGCAGCCCCTTCATTCGACAGATGAGAGAACGGAGGCCCAGCAGCCCAGTCAGAGCAGAAAGATAAATCATAGACTTAGACCGAGTTTTGAATCCTGACTCCACCTATGGAATTTGGCAAGTTCACTTAATCTGTATAATGCAAAAAGAAAAAAAAAGGATTATTCTGAGGACTAAAGGGGATGTGTTATGTAAGCCCCTGGCACCAGAGCCTGGTGTGTAGTAGTTGTCTAGGAAAATATCCCTTTGTTTGGGTCCTTCTGTTTGTTTGCCAGAGTCAAACTCAGACCTAACTTGAAGAATGCAGGCCTCAGGGAGTTCCTGCCAACCTTCATGATTCCAGCTTGGGAGTGAAGCAGATCTCAACTCACATCTAGTTCCTAACCTTGGGCAAGTTACTTAGCTTCTTTCTGCTGCTGTTTACTAGTCTGTAAAATGAGAATAATAATAGGAACTACCTCCTGGAGCGAGCATGAGGATCATGCTCTCTTTTGAAGTGTCCTATAAATGTTTATTATTACGCCCTGCCACTATGGTTCTGATCAACGAGAACTCTCAAGGAGATAAGGAGTAATGCTCCATTCATTCATCCATGTGTTTATTTGTAGTGCTAGGCTGTTACCAGAGCAAAGATCACAGATTTTTTTTTTTCAGTACTGGGGATTGAACCCATGGGCATTCTCCCACTGAGCTACACCCCAGCCCTTATTTATTTATTTATTTTATTTATTTTATTTTATTTTTGCGGTACCAGGGATTGAACCCAGGGGTGTTCTACCTCCACGCTACACCCCCGGCCCTATTTTTTTTTACTTTTATTTTGAAACCGGGTCTCACGAAGTTGCGGAGGGCCTCACTAAGGAAAGAGAGAGAGAGAGAGCTGAGGCTGGCCGCGAACCCAGATCCTCTGGTCTCTGCCTCCCAAAGTACTGGGATTACAAGCATGCATCACCATGCCCGGCTATTTATTTATTTTTATTTTGAGACAGGGTCTCACTAAGTTGCTGAGAGTCTCACTATATTGCTGAGGCTGTCCTTGAACCTGTGATCCTCCTGTCTCAGCCTCTCAAGTACTGGGATTAGATCACAGAATTAGACACAGCTCCTGCTCTCCAGTTCCTCCTGGTCTAGGAGAAGAGACATAAGCAAATGGCCACATAACCATGGGTCAAGGGCTGTGAGGAGAGACTGGGTAGCCAGTGGTTTAAGAGGACAGATTCCAGAACCAGACAGCCCAAGTGTGTCCTCAGCCCTGCCGCTCTTGATATTGTGCAAGATGTTCTACCCTCTTACCCCCATGCCTCTGTATAGCAAGAATTACCATAGTACTTCATTCATGAGGCCGCCATGAAACTTTGCAGATGTAAAAGGACTGAGAACAGGGCCTGGCACATAAGAAGTGCTCTGTGCAAACTTGTTCTATCAATAAAAGCTAAGTACTAAGCCAGGCATGGTGGCGCACACTTGTAATCCCAGTACTTGGGAGGCTGAGACCGGAGAATCCAGGTTTGCGGCCAGCCTCAGCTACTTAGTGAGGCCCTCCGCAACTTAGTGAAACCCTGTTTCAAAATAAAGAATAAAATATAGGGCTGGGGCTGTACCTTGGAGGTAGAATGTCCCTGGGTTCAATCCCCAGTACCGCAATAAATAAATAAATAAATAAATAAATAAATAAATATAAATAAATAAATATAAATAAATGAATAAATAAATAAATAAATAAAAGCTAAGTACAAAAGACAGCAGTGGCATTCAGAGGAGAGAATGACTTTTAAGAGGAGGAAATAGAGAAAATCATGAGAAATTCAGTGCACTTCCTACACCTCAGCCCCCTGGATTTCACTCAAAATATTCTCACTGGCCAAACCTGGACAGGACTGCGAAGAGCTCTCTGTTGAAGACTCGCCGTTTGCAGATAAAGAAACTCAAACCAGGAAGAAAGTGGCTTGCCCAGGCGAGAAGGGCAGAATAACAACCCCCAAGTATATCCCCAGAACTGACACATATGTTACCTCACATGGCACAAGAGGCTTTGTTGATGTGATTGGGATTTTTGAGATGGAAGATAATCTCAGATTACCTGGGGTGGCCCAGTGTAATCACAGGGTCCTTATGAGGGGCAGAAGGAGACAGCAGAGTTGGAGAAATAGAGTGGCAACAGAAGCAGAGGACAATGAGCCAAGGAATGTGTGTGTGGCTGGGACCGCGGCTCTCCCCACATCCCCTTCCCCCTGGGTACCCTTCCTTTGATCCTAGCCCTCGTTTCCTGCTATTTGTCCCAGGAACCAACTTTGCTACTTTCCGCTTTGATAAAATGCTCTCCTCCCCACCTTGCCTTTAGAGACCAAGTCAGAGAACCTCACCCTCAGAAACGGAAGCCAGGGGTGTAAACAGAAGAGGAGTGGTGCTCGCCATCCATGGAAATCTTCTCCGGAAAGAACTCACCCTTGGCAAGCTCTGTGAACCAGGCTGATGAGATTTGGGAAGTGTAGCCAGGAGTAGATAAGCAGTAATCTAATTAAAGATCACAGGTCCTCTGTGAGACAAGACCTGGTGGCTGGCATGGAAAATTGGCAGGAGGCCATTTTCTCCAGAGCTGTTTCCAGAACTAGACTGGGCAGAAAAGGCCTGTTACGGCTTGAATCTGGAATGCACCCCAAAGGCGTGGTCCCCAGTGCAGCAATGTCCAGAGGCGGGGCTTTGGGGAAGCGATTGGATCATGAACGTTCTCACCTCATCAATGGATTGATCCATCAATGGATTCAAAGCTGAATGAATGTTGGGTGATGGTGGGAACTTCAGGAGGTGGGAGTGAGTTGTTAGCGTTGTGTCCATGGGGACTATATCTGTCCCTGCCCCCCCCCACTCTGCCTTTGCTTCCTGGACACCTTGATGTGAGCAGTTTTGCCCCACCACACCCTCCCACCATGATATTCTGATCACAGGGCCGGAATCAATAGACCAACTGATCATGGACTGAAACCCAGGACCAAAATGAGTCCTTCCTCCTGTGAGTTTGTTTTTTCCTGGTATTTTGTCATAGCAATGAAAAGCTGACTAACACAAGGCCTTGTGGGGCCTGGAGATCAAATCTAGTCTTCCAGCTGGGCGTGGTGGTGCACGCTTGTAATCCCAGTACCTGGGAGGCTGAGGCCGGAGGATCTGGGTTCGCGGCCAGCCTCAGCTACTTAGTGAGGCCCTCCACAACTTAGCAAGACCCAGTTTCAAAATAAAGAATTAAAAAATAGGGTTGGGGGTGTAGCTTGGAGATAGAATGCCCCTGGGTTCAATTCCCAGTTCCACAAAAAAAAAAAAAAAAATCTAGTCTTCCCTTGGTATCCATGGGTGATTGGTTCCAGGTTCCCCCTGTGAAACCAAAATTCACAGATGCTCAAGTCCCTTATATAAAATGACATGGTATTTGAATATAACCTCCATGTATCCCCCAATATATTTTTATTTATTTTATTTATTTTTTATTTTTATTTGTACATGTTTAGTACAGACCCAATTTTTTTTTCCAAATATCTTTGATTCATGGTTAGATTGAATCCCTAGATGTGGGACCCTTGGATACAGAGGGCCAACTGAATTCTGGACAGAAATAGCCCCATAATAGAGAAGAAAAACTGCTGCTGCTGAAGAGAAAAAGAGACCATACCCAGGGTTGGCCTGTGACCAGGACAATGGACGCTGCCAGGCGGGGTAGGTGGGGACATAAACTGGTGTGAAGTTTTTGCAAGGCTGTTACTATGCACCAACAATTCTCATTCAGGAGATTTATCATAAAAGAGCAATAAAAGATGCTCAGCTGCTGAGATGTTCATTTTAACGTGGTTTATAATGTGTTCAACAATATGGGATCAGTCAAATAAATGGTATGGCTGTATCCTGGGTCACTTTGCCAGACTTTTTTTTTTTCCCCCAAAATGTTGCTGTGGAAGAAGCGTTACAGATTTGAAATAATGCTCATACATACTCATAAATGAAAGGAGCAGGTTGTAAGATAGCATGGAAATAGGATCCCATTTTTTTAAAAGAATAATAATATATTAAAAAGCCTGGGAAAGCCAGACGTGGTGGCGTGCACTTGTAGTCCCAGTACTTGGGAGGCTGAGACAGGAGGATTGCAGGTTTGTGGCCAGCCTCAGCAAATTGGTGAGGCCCTCAGCAACTTAGTGAAACCCTGCTTCAAAATTAAAAATAAAATAGGGCTGGGGGTGTATCTCGGAGGTAGAATGCCCCTGGGTTCAATTCCTAGCACTACAGAAAGAAAAAAAAGCCTGGAAAGCCACAATGCTACCGATAGTTACCTCTTGCTGATAGAATTTGGGGAAGTTTGGATTTTTGTCCAAAAGGTTTAACAGGTATTTTCCATTTTTAATAACTAACATGATTTATTATTGCCTTTGCAAATGAAAATTATCTATAAAAATAGTTAAAAGTAAGTGAGCACTTGGGGATTTCTAGATTGTGACTAGATTTTCCCATTTGTCTTCTCATTTAGTCTTTCAAAGAGCTGTGTGAGTTAGGTGTTACCATGCCCATTTTGCTTGCAGGGGAAATAACACAGAAGCCAGGCATGGTGGCACACGCACTTGTAATCCCAGTACCTGGGAGGCTGAGACAGGAGGACCACAGGTTCTGGGACAGCCTCAAACAATATAGGGAGGCTCTCAGCAACCTAGCCAAAAATCAAAAGGGCTGGGGGTATAGCTCAGAGGTAGAATGCCCTTGGGTTCAATCTCCAGTACCCCACACACACACACGTGTGTATACAGCAGAAAGGAAGAAAGAAACTAGCACAGAAATTTTTAAGTAACTTGCCCAAGATCACAGAGTCAAGTGCTGGAGCCATGCTTTCAAGACTAGTTCATCTGACTCTAAGGCCACCCTTGAAGAATTCCAGGTCCCTCTGGGCTCTGTATTCTGAGCGACCTTCTACTTATACAGTAGCTTGGACTTGCCTCACCCATCAGGGAGAGAACAGTGCTGCTGCAGTAGTAACCTTGTTGCTGCCGAACTCAAGGAATTGCCTTAGAAATAACACTTTCACTTCCTATTTCATCATTCCCACTCTTGTTGGTTAATTAGAATAAATTGGTCCCTGGGGACCTGATTAGGGATGGGGAAGCTGGTAGTTTGATGCAGGACCAGGCCGGCGGGCCAGGCTGGTTTCCTGCCAGCTGCTTTCATTCCAGATCCCAGCAAGTTACTGGAAATAAGTCACTGGAAAGAAATTCCAGTGTCCAGCTGATCCCCTAGGATGTGACACCCCAGGACATTGGGATGAGAATTGGTTTCCATTGCTCAAGTTGACCAGAGAGAGAGACATGTCTGGCTGGACTCAGTGCCCACCCCACTTCACATGGTGCGTGACATAGAGAAGGTGCTTGGTCAATGTGCAATGAACTAATCCGTGGCCACAGGAAGTCAGCCAGGTGACTCTCCCTGCCCCTGCCTGTGGGGAAAACTGGAAGAAATTGCTTCCCTTGTGCCCACAGGTGCCCTTTGTTTACTTGTGCAAATTTGCCAGAATGTGTGTGTGTACATATAAATAATAGCCGGGCATGGTGGCGCATGCTTGTAATCCCAGTACTTGGGAGGCTGAGACTGGAGGATCCAGGTTCGTGGCCAGCCTCAGCTACTTAGTGAGGCCCTCTGCAACTTAGTGAGAACTTGTTTCATAATAAAGAATAAAAAATAGGGCTGGGGGTGTAGCTCAGAGGTAGAATGACCCTGGGTTCAATCACTGATACCACAAAAAAAAACACATGTAAATAATATATACACACATCTACATATATAATACATATATGTGTGTACTTGTAAATAATATATACATGCTTCTAATGCTTATAAACATATATAATACACATGTACGTGTGTGTGTGTGTATGTAGAGTGCCTGCCTGGGGTCAGCACCCTGCTCATTTGATATTCATTCATTGAATGAATATACAACTTGTTGAATGTCTAATGTGAACCAGGCTTTGAGCTGGATACCAGAAAGAATACACGGATAATCAAGAATATTTTTTAACCCGGGCATGGTGGCGTACGCTTGTAATCCCAGTACTTGGGAGGCAAAGACCGGAGGATCCGGGTTCGCGGCCAGCCTCAGCTGCTTAATGAGGCCCTCCGCAACTTCGTGAGACCCGGTTTCAAAATAAAGGATAAAAAATAGGGCCATGGGTGTAGCTCGGAGGTAGAATGGCCCTGGGTTCAATCCCCGGTACTGCAAAAAAATATATATATATATTTTTTAAACAAGTATGATAAAGTCAAATCTTTTTCGTTCTTCTTTCTGGTATATAGTTCTAACGCTTTTTGACACATGTATAAATTCATGTAAAGAACACCACAATCAAGATATACAACAAAGTGTAGGGAGCTTAATTCCCAGTTGGTTGTTGAGGAAATTGAGGTCCAGAAAGTTGAGCAATGCCCCAAAGTCCGCATTGACATGGATGACAGAGGGAATGTGGGCTTTGCCATAGTCAGGGAGAGCTTCAGGAAAAGCCTGGTACTTGGAGGAGAACTTGCCTCTGCCTCCTGGATTGCACACTTCTGTGCATCTGTGAAGTCTACTCTACAGACTTTGAGAAAATCCCTCCCTCGCTTCCTCCCTCCCTCCCTTCTTCTCCCCCTCCCTTCCTCTCCCCTCCCTTCCTCCCTCCCTCCTTTCCTCTCCCCCTCCCTTCTTCCCCCCTCTCTTCATCCCCTCCTCCTTTCCTCTTCTTTCTTTCTCTTTTTTTTTTGTGTGGCACTGGGGACTAAACCCAGCAGGGGCCTTCTACCTCAAGCTACACCCCAGCCCAATTTTATTTTTATTTTGAAACAGGTTCTCATTAAGTTATTGAGGGTCTCACCAATTTGCTGAGGCTGGCCTCAAACCTGTGATCCTCCTGTCTCAACCTCCCAAATACTGGGATTACAGGTGTGTGCCACCACACCCATCTGAGTTTACCCTTTCTGCTTAACTACCCAATCTTGAGGAGCATGGCTTGTCTGGAATAATTGATTTTAACTAAGAAGTATTTTGATCTGCTTTAAAAAAATGTGAATACAATTTTTTGTTGTTGTTTTTTGTTTTTGCTAATAACTCTTGGTCATATTTGAGACTGTCAATTTAGGTATCCAAAATGAAACAATCATTGTTCTGACCCATCTTGGGGAAAATGTTCTTGCCTTATTGCAAGTCTGCTCCCCCCCACACACACTACTGGGGATTGAACCCAGGGGTATTCTACCTCCAAGCTAAATCCCCAGCCCTTTTTATTTTATTATTTGGAAACAGGGTCTCACTAAGTTTCAGAGGGCCTCACTAAGTTGCTGAGGCTGGCTGCAAACCTACGATCCTCCTGTCTCAGCCTCCTGAGTACTGGGATTACAAGCGTGCGCCACCATGCCCAGCTACAAGTCTGCTTTTAACTTGAGTTTAGGGAGCTCTATACTGGAAAACAGACATTGCAGTGTTATGAAAATCATTTGTAAATTGAAAGTCAGTACATTTGAGGAAAAGGTCGAGGGCATCTTCTAAGGAGCATCACAGACTTGCGACACCCCTTCTCTATCACACCACTGAAGTCACCCACCCAGGGCTTGTGGAAAGCACTTTGGAAACTTTTCTTTTCTTTTTTTTTTTTTTTTTTTTTTTGCAGTACTGGGGATTGAACCCAGGGGCATTCTACCTCCAAGATACACCCCCATCCCCTTTTTTTTTAATTTTTTATTTTGAAACAGGGTCTCACTAAGTTGCAGAGGGCCTCACTAAGTAGCTGAGGCTGGCCGCGAACCCGGATCCTCCAGTCTCAGCCTCCCAAGTACTGGGATTACAAGCATGCGCCACCACGCCCGGCTTGGAAATGTTTTAACCCAGGATTTTTATTTGAGTTTATATCACTAATATGTACACAGGGTACAAATGATATTAGATGACAAATAGTCTCCTTCCCACTCGCAGACTCTTGCTCCCTGGTCCCCTCTCCTGAGGCGAAGGCCATGCTCAGCTTCCTGTGTATCCTTGTAGAAAGTCACTAACAACCAGGGGGCATTTTATTTAGTTTTATTTTATATTACCTATATAATATAAACTGCCTCTTGCAGTGAGGCTAGAAATGCCATAGCTGTTAGCATTTTAAGATTTCTAAAGATCTTAATTGAGCCTGATGGTCCTAGATTCTGCCTCTCTGCATTTATTCAGGGGAAGTCTCCCCCAGACACCCGAGTAGCTGATGACTCCCTTGCCTCTCAGACTCAACGTTTGGGACAGTTTGTCAGCCTCCGGGAAGTCCTTTCTGAGCAAATGGAAGAGAGTTGGGGTTCCCCCCAACACACACACACACACACACACACACATGACCCTCTTGGAATTTGTCTTTCCACGCGGTGTCCTGACCCACATGTTCTGAACAACAGTGTCCAGTGAGTACAGGCCCGTGCGGAGCCCACGAGGTCAGTGACTACCTCCTTTGCTTAATAGCTGAGGTTGAACACCCGCCCCCCCTGGCCCCATCCGCCTCACATCACTGCTCTAGAGGGCTGGAGATGGTCTTTCGCCTTCTGTCCCAACCCTGTGCGACAACCAGGGTCTTCCACGGGGACCTCGGTAACAGGTTTGTGGGATGGTGCCCAAGTTAGAATTGGTGCCTTTCAGCCTCTAGGATGAGAGTATAGGAAGGGCTGACTAAGCCTCCTGAGCCATCCAGGGTCACAATCATCGTGGCACTCATTACTAAACGGCGTGGCAGAGTAAGGGCTCTGGAGAACAGGGGACCCTGAATGGAACAGGAAGTGGTCATCGTGATTCAACCACAAAGCTTTTCCTTGAGTGTCATCTGTCAAGAGTGACACAGACTTTGGGGAAAGTCACTGTGCTGAGGTGGGCGTGTGGGTGGGGGGGGGAAACTGGGCAGCGAAACTGGGAAAGTGTGTGGCCTCCTGCCACACTGGTATCTCCAGGACATGGGGGCCAGCCTCAGTCTCGGTCACGGAGAGGGACGGTCCCCAGGAGGCAGCATCTCTCGGCCTTCCTGAATCAAAGACCCTACTTATTAGGGCTACCATTTGGACAGGTTACTCTACTTCTCTAAGCTCCAATTTGCTTATTGATATAAAGGGGATACTAATTGAGTCTACGAATAGGGTTGTTGGGAAAATCAAATAAGATGTCATATGTACATCACTTACAAGGTATAAGGCTGCTGGCGATAAGCAGTAGCTCTTATTATTTTATGTTTATTATAATCAGAGACGCTCAGAGGTGGAAAGTTTAACCCAAATCATCTACTTTCGGGAAAACAAATGTGAAGGGTCAATAGGTGTGCGAGGTCTCATGTAGCTAACCGGAGACACAGCTCTACCTAGATCCAGGTCTCCACTTCTCGGCCCCATTTTTTCTCTCCCTCTTCCCCTCTTTTTCCTTCTTCATCATCTGCCACTCACTGGGTCTTGTTACGGGCCAGCCATTGTATGTGTGTGGCGTCACCTAATTCTTATTTTAATTCAAAATTGCTCCATCTTTCAGACGGGGATGGAACCTAAGAGCATTCTACCTCCAAGTTATGCCCCTAGTCCCTTTTAATTTTTATTTTGAAACAGGGTGTCACTAAGTTACTGAGGGCCTCACTAAATTGCAGAGACTGGTTTTGAACCTGCCATCCTCCTGTCTCAGCCTCCCAAGTACTGGAAGGGATTACAGGCATGCATCATCATGCCTGGCTCCTCATCAATATTCTCTTTTTTTGTTTGTTTTTTGTTTTTTTTGGCAGTACTGGGGATTGAACCCAGGTGCATTCTACCTCCGAGCTACACCCAGCCCTATTTTTTGTTCTTTATTTTGAAACAGTATTGAGCTACACTAAGTTGCGGAGGGCCTCACTAAGTAGCTGAGGCTGTCTATGAACCCGGATCCTCTGGTTTCAGCCTCCCAAGTACTGGGATTACAAGCGTGCGCCACCATGCCCGGCTATCAGTATTCTTTAAAACTGTCTCCAAGCCCCCTCTTCCCAGGACACTAATCCTCCCCAACACCGTGCTCTCTCAGCTGTTACCAACAGCCTGATCAGGTACTCCCGTGACCATCAGCAATCAATACAAACATGCAGAGAAGGAAACAATGTCCTTCAACTGTGGAAGGATCTTTCAAATCATAATTCTTTTTTAAAAATTATAAAATGTGAGCCAAGTATGGTGGCACACACCTGTAATCCCAGTACTTGGGAGGCTGAGACAGGAGGATTGCAAATTGGAGACCAGCCTTAGCAATTTAGAGAGATTTTTAGCAACCTAGTGAGACCCTGTTTCAAAACAAAAAAAAAAAAATTTAAAAAGGGGCTGGGGTGTAGCTTGGTGGTAGAATGCCCCTAGGTTCAATCCCCAGTACCCCCTACACACAAATTACAAAAAGTACTTATGTGTGTGTGTGTGTGTGTGTGTGTGTGTGTGTGTATGTGTGTGTATGTCACTAGGGATTTAACCCGGGGGGATTCTACCTCCAAGCTACACCCCCAGCCCTATTTTATTCTTTATTTTGAAACTGGGTCTCACTAGGTTGATGAAAGTCTCACTATTTGCTGAGGCTATCCTCAAACCTGTGATCCTCCTGTCTCAGCCTCCCAAGTACTGGGATTACAAGTGTGCACCACCATGCCCGGCTTTAAAAAGTACTTTAATAATAAGCATAAAGTAATAATAGCCATCTTTTTCTTTTTGTTTTTATGCCAAGCTCCCTTCTAAGTGCTTTACATAGAATACCTTTAAATATTCATCTTATAGTATTCTCAACAAACGTGGAGAATTCTTCTACAGCTTCTATCCCCCAGGGTTTTCCCTGGGTTTCCAGAAGCTCTACAAAGGCACCAGCGTGGGGCGGCTTGTACCCTTAGTAGGGATTCAGTCATAGGTTGGGGGATAAGCAGTGGAGGTGGCTGGGTGTGGTGGTGCACACTTGTAATCCCAGTACTTGGGAGGCTGAGACCGGAGGATCCAGGTTCAAGGCCAGCCTCAGCTACTTAGTGAGGCCCTCCACAACTTAGTGAGACCCTGTTTCAAAATAAAGAATTAAAAATAGGGCTGGGGGTGTAGCTCGGAGGTAGGATGCCCCTGGGTTCAATCCCCAGTACCTCAAAAATAAAATTAAATTAAAAAAAGAAGTGGAGGTGGGCAAATACCCAGGTTTGTGGAGGGGCCAAGTAGTCAAACACATTCAGGGTGGTTTTCAACATCTTCCTGAGGGAGGACCTGCCCCCTGGCCCATGTCCAATTCCTCCAGTTTCAGTGTCAGCTTGAGGGTAGTTAGCCACGTATGTCTATAGTGACCAGTCCGAAACCCTTAGGGGACATTCTCATGCTGGTGGGGTCTGCACCGCCCCTCCACCCCCGCTAGACTCAGTCCTGGTCACTCACCACTTCCTCCCTTGGCCCCTGACCTTGTTTCTCCTACAATGACAAGCTCTGCTGCAATTTCCCCCCCATAAACCTGCTGTGTCATACAGCTGGCCTTCTGCACATCCCGCCTGCTTTGAAGGCTTCCCTCAGCCCACTTGTGCCTGAGGACATACTGGGAGAAGTCAACAGATCCTCCATTTAGCTCTGTCTCCCCAGATTACACTAGGAGCCCCTCAAAACAGGGACTGTGGGCGTGGTGGTGCACTCCTATAATCCCAGTACTTGGGAGGCTGAGACAGGAAGAACATAGGTTTGAGGACAGCCTCAGCAAGTAGTGAGACTCTTATCGACCTAGTGAGACCCTGTTTCAAAATAAAAATAAAGGCCAGGCGTGGTGGTGCACGCTTGTAATCCCAGTACTTGGGAGGCTAAGACAGGAGGATCAGGGTTTGCGGCCAGCCTCAGCTACTTAGTGAAGCCCTCTGCAACTTAGTGAGACCCTGTTTCAAAATAAAGAATAAAAAATAGGGCTGGGGGTGTAGCTCAGAGGTGGAATGCCCCTGGCTTCAATCTCCAGTACCACACACAAACACACACACACAAAAAACAGGGACTGGGATTTATTTAGTCTTAAGAAAACTTTATTTACAAAAATAGACTGTAAGCCGGTGAGCCATAGTTTGTCAACTTGATTTTTTACACTTTGCATTAGAATATTATTTATCTTGATGACTGAGTATTTTGGTACCCTTCCTCTAAGGGGGTTTTGTATATACCCAAAGCAAGTTCCCTGCTCTCCTAGCCTAGTCCTCCTCTTGCTGGTTTGCATCCCCAGAGCCCAGCATGCTACCTGGAGCTGTGCTAGCTCAGATTCCATAGTTAGATGAGTGAAGGGGGAAGAAGACCGATTGGGAACGCGGAGAGCTGTAGTCCAGGCTCTGCACTAACTGTGTGATCCAGGCATATTTTGAACTGCTTCAGGCCTCAGTTTTCTCATCTGCAAAAGGCACGGGCCATATCGGATCCCCTGGCAGGGTTCTTTCTGCAAACATTCCTAGATCAAGTTATGGATCAAACATAGAAAGACGGAGACATCCTGGTTCCTGCCCTGGGGGTGCTCATGTGTGAGGAAATTCGGTAAACTTCTGAGCCTTAGGTATTACCCCTGTCACTGGGGTGCTGTTGTGAGGCTTAACAAATTGAAGGCAAACTTTTGATTATATCCCAAGCCTGCTCAAAACTCGAACATGGATTTGCTTTCATCATTTTATAAACCAGTTAACAAAAATACTAACACCACACTGTGATGCTGGACTCTGGGGAGCCGCTGAGTATCATGATTTCCACCCTACCTGGGTACTTACTAGCTATGTGTCCCTGGTCAAGTTACTGAACCTCTCTGAGCTCCCTTTCCTCCTCTGCTGAGTGGGAATTGCAACTAACGGCTCCCCTACCTCACCTGGAGATTGCAGGGCGAGTGCCTTGAATACTGAAGACTGCCTGCTTAGGGAGCCCATAAGGACTCCTGCCCTCTGAGGGTCCATGTGCTCTATGCTCCCCAAAAGGGGCAGTAACTACTAACTGACACGGAGAGTGATCCCTACCAGGGGAAGCCTCACTTCCAGTTGACATCACAGCCTGAAAGTTAAGGAAGCAAGGAGGAATTTCAGGTGCTGGGGAACAGGAAAATGTGGGGGTGGGGGAGCCTTTCTGAGTCATCGAAATCACAGCTGATACACGATGTTATTTATGCACAGCACGTTCAAAAGCTCCAGTCCCTCTCTTCATTGGCTTATTTCTCACAAAAACTCAGGGCAGAACAATTCACTTTCCTTGGGCCTCAGATTCCTTTTTCACAAAATGAGGAAGATGGACAATTAGACCCCCGAGCCCCTCTTTCTTTTTCTTTTCTTCTTCTTTTTTTTCTTTCTTTTTTGTGGTACTGGAGATTGAACCTGGGGGCATTCTATCTCCGAGCTACACCCCCAGCCCCTTTTTATTTTCTGTTTTGAAACAGGGTCACGCTAGGTTGCTGAGTCTCGCTGTGTTGCTAAGGCTGTCCTAGAACCTGTGATCCTCCTGTCTCAGCCTTCCAAGCTGTCCTAGAACCTGTGATCCTCCTGTCTCAGCTTCCCAAGTACTGGGATTACAGGTGTGGGCCTCCACGCCTGACTACCCCCAGGATCTCTCAAGTTCTACTGGTGTTCTAGAAGGTGAGGGTCTGGGAGAAGATGGTCTCATTTCCCCTCCCTGCTTAGGTGCCCTGTCTGCCCTGGTTGCTTCATTCCCACACCTGTGGCCTGGACAGAGCTTAGACACCCAGTGTCAGGCCCTGGGGCAGGTCCAGGGTAGATTCAGGACCACACGGGTGTCTGCTTGCAGGAGACTGGGGGGTGGGTAAAGATTGGTGCTCCACCCTGCTGTTGCTTCTGAACATGGGACAAGACTGGAAGCATCCCCTGCCTGTCCCGCCCTGGAGAACAGGTGCCATGGCACAATCGCTGCCCAGGGAATGCAGCCGGGGCAGTTCCTGCGGGGCTCCCGGCTCAGGGTGGGACCCCCTCCTTGGCAGGGCGATTGGAATCACACCCGGCAAAGTATTAATTATTGCTGATTCCAAAGCCCTACCAGCAGCGGGTGGCAGCCCTGCCCAGGAAGTCCAAATAATCGGCATCACTGGCCTTTTAGTCACCTGGCGGGGAGCCGGTCACCTGACTCCCCAGCTGCAGAGCCACTTCCTGGAAGCCGGCTTGAGACCAGCAAGTGCAGGAAGGCTGATGGACGCTGCATGGGGTGGGGGCGTGTCAGGGAGGAGGAGGAGAAGGGAATGTGGAACTCTGGAAGAAGAAAGAAAGAGGAAAAACTTGCTATGGAGATGCCTTTAAATGGCTCTCCCTGATCCAAGAAGACAGACACAATTCATTTTACAGAAGAGGTTGAGAAACGTTAAGAAAATGGCCCCAAGTCCCACGCTGGTATGAGACAGAGCTGGGGCACTTTTCACTACACTCAGGGCAGGTCATTTCACAGGCAGGAAAAACTGCCCGGCCTAATCAGTGGCTGCGCACATTGGGGCCGTGAGAAAGTGGTGGGCAGAGTGGTGGTGTCAGATGACAGTGGGACGTGGCTCACACACTCCTGGCGGCATGAAAATACCTCCTTAAAACACAATGAGGAGCCAGGCGTGGTGGCGCACGTAATCCTGTAATCCCAGTACCCAGGAGGTTGAGACAGGAGGATGGCAGGTACATGGCCAGCCTCAGCAATTTAGGGAGGCCCTCTGCAACTTACTGAGACCCTATTTCAAAATAAAAAATAATAAAATAGGGCTGGGGGTATAGCTCAGAAACAAAATATAACAAAACACACTGAGTTGTGTACATCCCTGTGGGTCATGCCCCTCCCCACCTGCATCAGAATTGTGGGAGTTTTAGGAAACAGTTTCCTGAAAGCCCCAAGACAAGTGCTTAACTGATATTCATTAAGCATCAATTATTATTTCAAAGAAACATTCCTGAATCTGAAAAGGTTTGTTGTTGTTGTTATTATTTATGGTACTGGGAACTCAGGGACATTCTACCTCAGAGCTATAGCCCAGCCCTTTTTTTTTTTTTTGCGGTACTGGGGGTTGAACCCAGGGTCATTCTACCTCTGAGCTACACCCCCAGCCCTATTTTTTATTCTTTATTTTGAAACAGGGTCTCACTAAGTTACAGAGGGCCTTACTAAGTAGCTGAGGCTGGCCACAAACCTGTGATCCTCCTGTCTCAGCCTCCCAAGTACTGGGATTACAAGCATGTGCCACCATGCCAGGCCAGCCCAGCCCTTTTAACTTTTTGTTTTCAAACAGGGTCTCACTAGGTTGCTGAGGCTGGCCTGAAACCTGCAATTCTCCTTTCTCAGCTTGCAATGTACTGGGGTTATAGGCATGTGCCACCATGCTTGGCTTGAAAAGTTCTTGGAAAAATGTTCATAATATATAAATACATACCCCTCCCCAAAAACCCAGGATATTTCATAGCTGTTAAGAGTGATGATTACAAAGCCTCTGTGATAACATAAGAAATGCTACAAGATAGGGTACACAACTGGATACACAGGGCTGGTCACAGCTGTTCAAGAGGGAAAAAAAAAGGGAAGAAAGAATGAAAGAACCAAAACCAATATAACTGATACTTGGAAAACAGATTGTCCAGAAACACCAAAATGTTGACACTGGTTTTCTGTGGGTGGAAGGTGATTCCTGTTTCTTTTTTAAACTTTTCTGTATTTTTCAACTTTTCTAGATATAGCATATATTACTTTTAGAGTGAAAACTATATTTTATTTAAAAGGAAGAAAGTGGGAGGCAATAGTAACAACGATGATAATAATAAAGTAATATTTACTAAGTGTCTGGCACAGTACTAACCACTTTACTTTTTTTTTTTTTTTTTTGGTACTGGGGATTGAACCCAAGGGCATTCTACCTCCTAGTTACACCTCCAGCCCTATTTTATTTGAAACAGGGTCTCCCTAAGTTGATGAGGGCCTTGCTGAATTGCTGAGGCTGGCCTTGAGCCTGCAATCCTCCTGCTTCTCAGCCTCCCAAGTACTGGGATTATAGGGATGCGCCACCACGCCCGGCTTCTCCTTTTTTTTAAGTCTTCATACTTACACTTCATACTGCGTACTGTGAGGTGGACATTATTATTATCTCTATTTTACAAAGACCCACAAATGTTAGGGCATGTCCTGGACATTGGGGTGTTGGTGGTCCAGGATCCAAAGGCCCTGTCCAGGGGGAGGACTTCCCTTTGTACATAGGCATGCAGGAAGGGAACTCCCACCTCCTACCACTGAGGGCCAAGGGCACATCCACCCCTCCAGCTTTCTGGAATGGGCGAGGACACATGACCAAGGCTCAGCCAGTCAGATGCGCCTGCTTGAGCCTGGGCTTCTGGACCCCCGAGGCACAGCCCTATTGGATGTGCTATTTGGCTGCAATGTCCTAACTGTGCTATTCCAGGTCAAGTGATGGTTTTGTGTTTCTGTTGCTCTGGGCCTCAATGGCTGCCTTAATTTCTGCCCTTTTCTCAAAACTACCCCCTCTTGAACCCTGCCAACTCTATTGCAGTGGATTCCCTTCTCTAAGATAGTCAGGGTCAGCTGGGTGTGGTGGCAAACGCCTGTAATGCCAGTACTTGGGAGGCTAAGACCGGAGGATCATAAGTTCACAGCCAGCCTCAGCAACTTAGTGAGGCATTCCGCAACTTAGTGAGACCCTGTTTCAAAATAAAAGAAAAAAAAATAAAAGAATGACAGTATCCCAGAGCAAGCGGTGGACGCAGGACTCTGATCCAGATCCGCCCATCGACCCCAGGCATTTAACCAGTCCTCAGCGCTGCCCACTCTTCCCCCCAAAATACCATAAACATTTCCTGAACTCGAGAAAACAAACCAGAAACATTTTGCTGAAAACATTCTCAGAAGTTGATGGCCCACCACCCACCCTCTTGCCGTGGGAACCTGGAAAGTCATCTGGTAAGGGCAGGAAGCGGAGGGCAGAGCCAGGTCAGGGAGGAGCCAACCAGGCCTCCAGTGGATGGGCGCAGACCGACCCGGAGGAAAGATGCAGAGGCGGCTTGGCCTCCCTGGCACTTCCTGGCTCATGCCAGAGAACTAACTCAGCCCCGGGCCCTCCTCCTCCAGGAAGCCTTCCTTGACCTTTAGAGTCTGGCATAGGAAGCCGTTGAACCCCCATAGCACCCTGCATGTCCCTCTTCCAGGCCAGTGGTGAGAGTCTGTTGACATGTTCGACCCCATGTGACTATGAACTTCTAGAGGACAAGGCTGGGTCTTTTCCACCCTAAGTCCGTGACACCCTGGCACATACTCATTATTAGAGTGAATGAGAGAATGAATGAATGAAAGGGCTCTCCCCATTCCCAGCCAAACAGTGTGTATTCATAACCCCGGGCCGGGCATGGTGGTGCACGCCTGTAATCCCAGTACCTGGGAGGCTGAGACAGGAGGATCGCAGGTTCGAAGCCAACCTCAGCAAGAAGTCAGCCTCAGCAACTTAGCAAGAACTTTTTTCAAAATAAAAAATAAAATAGGGCTGGGGGTGTAGCTTGGAGGTAGAATGCCCCTGGGTTGAATCCCCAGTACCACAAAAATAAATAAATAAATAAACTAACTAGCTAACCAACCCTGGGACTTCTCCAAGACATCTTGGCATCTTGGCAAAACAGAACAGTACCGGGCTTTGGAGTTGATAAATCTTGCTTCAACCCCTGGCTCTCTTATCTACAAGCAAATTTCTCTTAACCTCTGTGAGCCTCAGTTTCCTCATCTGCAGAATGGGGTGGTGCTTAAGTCTCACCCAGAGCGGTGAAGCTATGAAAATGGTGGGCGCACAGTGGGCCCTCAGTCTATCTATCCTAGCTTGCTTCCTCCTCCCAACAGTTCCTTGACTCAATTCCTTCTTCCTGCCCCTCACCTGAGTGAACACCCAACAATAGGGGAAAGGCTAAGTAAACAAGCATATCAATAAGAAAAAATGTTAGGCCATCAATAAAAAATAGCTTAGCCAGTGACTTTTAATGGTATAGGAAATGTTCATATATTCATGTGAAGTGAAGAAAAGACTAAGTTATTCACCCGGTATGACTTCAGTCATGTAAAATTAGCATATACAGCCAGGCGTGGTGGTTCACGCTTGTAATCCCAGTACTTAAGAGGCTGAGACAGGAGGATCACAAGTTCGAAGACAGCCTCAGCAACGTGGGGAAGCCCTTAGCAACTTTGTGAGATCCTACTTATTTCAAAATAAAAAGGCTGGGGGTGTAGCACAGAGGAAGAGTACCTCTGGCTCCAATCCCCAGTACAAATTATATATATATATATATATATATATATATATATACACACACACACACACACACACACACATATATACACATGCTTGTTCATGCAATAGACAATTTCTGGAAGAATACACAAGAAACTATGAGCAGTGGTTTCCTTCTGAGAGTAGAAAGTTGGGGGGTGCGCAGCCAGGCGTGGTGGCGCACGCTTGTAATCCCAGTATGTGGGAGGCGGAGACCCTGAGGATCCAGGTTCGCAGCCAGTCTCAGCTACTTAGTGAGGCCCTCCGCAACTTCGTGAGACCCGGTTTCAAAATAAAGGATAAAAAATAAGGCCGGGGGTGTAGCTCGGAGGTAGAACGCCCCTGGGTTCAATCCCCAGTATCGCAAAGAAAGAAAAAAAAGAAAGTTGGGGGTGTGCTATGAATTTTCACTTTATAGATTTCTGTTGTGTGTGTGTGTGTGTGTAATTGTGTTTTGCCATGAGCAGATATTAATATTTAAATGAAAACCAAAAAACACAGACAAATATAAAGGAAGATAAGCCAGGCGTGGTGGCGCACGCTTGTAATCCCAGTACTTGGGAGACTGAGACAGGAGGATCGCAGGTTCGCGGCCAGCCTCAGCTACTTAGTGAGGCCCTCTGCAACTTAAGGACCTCTGCAACTTAGTGAGACCCTGTTTCAAAATAAAGGATAAAAATAGGGCTGGGGGTGTAGCTCAGAGGCAGAAGGCCCCTGGGTTCAATCCCTAGTACCGCAAAATAAATAAATAAATAAATAAATAAATAAGTAAATAAATAAATAAAAATAAAGGAAGATAGCAAGATTTCAGCAGTGATTATTTTGGAAGTAGTGAAATTATGGAATTATTATAAATATTTCTCTTTATACTCTTCTGCATTTTCTAAGCTGTCTACGATGAGATTCTATTTCTTCTATAATGACATTTAAAGGCAAGAATCATTTCAAGTTGCCCCCTGGGGTGGGGGCGGGGCGGGGCAGGTGATTGTCTAAAGGGCCCTCGCAGGTGGAACCCAGCAGAGGCAGCTGTATTTTTGGAGCCAGGCGGCTCCTGCTGAGTCAGCCAACTGGTTGTTTGGCCCCAGCCTGCCGGTGGAGGCCGGAAATGCTCCCACTCCGGCCTGGTTCATTCTTAGTCACCCTCTGGGAGAACAGGGTGGGGGGCAAGAGGAGGAGGTAAGTTGGGAGGAGTCTCCCTCTGGCCCTGGAGCCTTCTAGGCACAGAGGTCCTGAGAAGCCTTGGAAGACCCAGGCGCCCTATCTACCTGGCATCAGCCCCTAGGGGCTGGCAGTGGCTGGGAGCCAGCAGCAAGGCTGGGGGAGGGACGCTGGGAATTGCCCCCGGCCCTTGGCAGGCACCATCTCCTATGGAAGCTGTTGTGAAAATTAATTACCGTTTGTCCAGGGCTTTGAGATTCCTCAGATGAAAGACCCGGCTGAAGGACAGTCATGATGAATATGTGTTTACGGTATTGACTTTCATCCCAAACACCGTCAGGACAATCATGTGTCCCTCCTCTAACCTCCCACTGCCCCAACATCCTGGCCTCAAAGCGCCAGAAGCTGAGCCTCAGAATTGAATCAGTACTGATGGGGGAGGAGGGAAGGGAAGGGCAGGGGTTGGCGATCCCCCATCCTTCTGCATTTCAGAAGGGTAAACTGAGGTGCTCCATTGCCCCAGAGGTTAAAGGAAGAAAACTGTGGCAAGGCTAGGAAACTGAAGGAAGGAAGCCCTGGAGAGAGGGATTCTGGATTATTCTTTACCACCGTCCGAGAGCCCAAGACTCTGCCTCTCTTGAGGACTGAGGGATGGGAGGAATTCTAGAACTCTTTGGCTCGGGCTATGCCAATGCCAGGCAGACTTATCCCTCCAGGCTCAAGGCAGATGGAGTTCATTCCAATTTTTTATTCCTCTAGCAAATTGAATTTTTTGTTGATTGCTTCTAAACACTGTGTGTGTGTGTGTGTGTGTGTGTGTGTGTGTGTGCATGCACTTGCGTGCATGGTGTGCTGGGGATTAAGCTCAAGGGTGTTCTACCTCTAAGCTACACCCCCCCAGCCCTATTTTATTTTTTATTTTGAAACAGGGTCTTGCTAGGTTGCTGACAACCCCACTAAGTTGCTGAGACTGGCCTCAAACCTTCCATTTTCCTGTCTCAGCCTCCCAAGTACAGGTGTGCACCACCATACCTGGCTTGCTTCTGAACACTTGATTGCAACTGAATTCTGTTGTCTCCTGGCTTCAGGAGCTCTTTGGTTTTCTGTGTTCTTGTCATTTGGTCTTCCCTTCATTTCATACAAGACATGGTTGTTTGTCTTTATTTCATAGTTGATCTGTAAAGCCACTTAATATGTTTCTGCGTAGGCGGCGGTGCAGAACAAATCCAACGAGAGATCTTGAAGGGCCAGCCCCTCCCTCAAAGAGACTGGGTTCTCTACAGAGAGTTTGGCCCCTGCTTATGGGACATTTAAACCACGTAAGAGGGCAGATAGGAAGAGAAAAGGGCTGAGCCCAGCTGGACAGTTGCAGACTGGAGAGCTCTGAAAACTTCCCTAGGAACCAGGTATGGAGGTGCAAAGGGACCAGCTGATCAGAGTCAGAATGGAAGGTTCCCCTGAGTACAGGGCAGGCAGATAGGCAGGGGGGCAGTGTCGTGAAGGTCCTTCAAGGCCAAGCTAAGGAACTGGCACTTTGTCCAGAGGGCAGTGGAAACCCACCGGAAGTTTCTGAGCCAGAGAAGGATATGAGATTGACTTTGAGAAGAACATGAAATCTTACACCAGGAGGTGAGTCTTGGCATCTCTGAGTCAGCAGCTCTGCCAAGGAATTCATCGTCTTCCTCCTCAGACCAGCCCTGACTTCTCTTTCAGCTAATGACGCATCAGCACCGCTGTCACCTCCCCTGGCGCTCTCTGACACACTAGAGAACTTTGTTCTCTTTGTGGCCCGTGCCACCTTTAGACGCGATCTTGTTTATTTACTTGTTTACTTCCTTTTCCTCTTTCTCCCATAGAACGTATGCATACTGGGGTAAGTGGGGATCATTATCTTGTTTTGTTCACTGTTGTATCTCTAGCACCTGTGGCAGTGTCAGGCCATGGCAGATGCTTGATGTGTATTTGCAGAATAAATGAATAGATGGATTGATAAATGGAGTGACGGCACCACTATTTCTGTTGCCTGGGCCCCAAGCCCCATGGTGATACTTGACTTGTCCTTCTTCCTCCTCTGAAGAAGCCGCTCATTCTTGGGGCCAGGGACCTTGCCCCTGCTCCTCCCCTGTATGTTTGACCTCTCTCCTCTCCAAAAGCTCCAAGCTCCTCATCATTCCCCCATGGGGCTCTGGGACCTAGGTCATGACAATTCCCACTGATCCAGTCTTTATGGTTTTCCAAGAACATTCCATCCTGGAAATCCTAGAGCAGATTCAGAACTCAAAACTCAGTCCTCAATTCTAACAACACATTTATTCCATGCATGTTCGAGTTACGCATAATTTATGATGAATGAATGAACGTGGGGAGTGCTCAAGGTTGATTATAGAGGGAGGAACTGGAAGTGGGAAGAGAAGTTGGGGAAAATGTCCACATTGACACAAAAGAACAGAAAAGCATAGGAAAGCAAGTCAGTGGGGTGAGGGACGTGGGGGGGAGTCAAAAGTGGGGGGCTGGAGAGGGCTGACTCCCCAGAGATTAGATGGCCCTGTCCACGGGGCATGTAATCCCTCCCCACCACCGCCTTATTATTTCAAACAGAAAGACATAGGCAACCCAGGAGAAGATGCTAGAGACAAAGCTAAAGGGGCACAGAGATTCTGAATCCAAAGGAGAAATTCTTTATTGACTTGTCAGCTTTCTTTCCTTCCTTCCTTCCTTCCCTTCCCTTCCCCTTCCCTTCCCTTCCCCTTCCCTCCCCTCCCCTCCCCCCCTCCCTCCCTTCCTTCCTTCCTTCCTTTCTTTTCTCTCTCTCTCTCTCTTTCTTTTTTTTTTGGTGGTGGTGGTGGTACTGGGGATGAAACCCAGGGGCACTCTACCTCCAAGCTATACTCCCAGTCCTTTTTTTTTTTATTTGGAAACAAGGTCTCGCTAAGTTGCTAAGGGCCTCACTAAGTTGCTGAGGCTGGCTTCGAACCTGCGATCCTCCTCCCAAGTACTGGGATTACAGACGTGTGCAACCACACTTGGTTTGTGAGCTTATTATTTCTAAGCAATAAATACTAAGAATATAAGCAATTCCCTTGGGCAAAAATTACAAGGACAAAAGATAAAGAAAAATAAAATAAATGTAGGCATGGTGGTGGTACCTATAATTCCAGCTACAAGGGAGGCTGAGGCAGGAAGATCACTTGAGCTCAGGAGTTCAAGACCAGCCTGGATATCTATAAAGACCGTGTCACAAATTAACAAACAAACACAAAACAAAAAGAAAAAATAAAATAAAATAAATAAATAATGGAACATAAACCATCAGTTATTTTGCCATTTAGAGAAAGCTATTCTAAGCCAGGTGTGGTGGCGCATGCCTGTAATCCCAGTACCTGGGAGGCTGAGACAGGAGGATTGCAGGTACAAAGCCAGCCTCAGCAATTTAGCGAGGCCCTCAGCAACCTAGTGAAACCCTGTTTCCAAATAAAAAATAGGACTGGGGGGTCTATCTCAGAGATAGAATTCCCTTGGGTTCAATCCCCAGTACCCCCTCCAACAAACACACACATGCACACACACAAAGCCATTCTAAACCAGGCGTGGTGGCTAGTGACTCTAATCCCAGTACTTGGGAGGTTGAGACAGAAGAATCACAGATTTGAGGCCAGCCTCAGCAACTTATTGAGGTCCTCAGCAACTTAGTGAGACTCTGTTTCAAAATAAAATAGGGCTGAGGGTATAGCTCAGAGGTAGAATGCCCCTGAGTTCAATCCCCTACCGCAAAAAAACAAAAGCCATTCTAATATTTTATGCAGGTCCTTTCAGATTACATAAACATAATCATAAGTATAAATGACCATATTTTACAAATTATATTTACTTTAAGATATTTATACACTATATGCACGTGCATGTTAATAATACAATATATCATATCTACAGGTATACATACATTTGCTGTTGTTAATAAAATGCATTACATACAGTTTCGTAACCTGCTTTTTATTCACTTAATAATATGTAGTGAACACAAAGAAGATTTTGTAAGCCCAAAGGGCAGTTTGAAAAGATAACCTTTGGGATAAACAGGAAGCTAGAGAAGATATATGAGCATAATGTGAGCGGGTAAGCTCTGTGGTTTTGATAAATATTATGAAAGTAAATAAATCTTAGCTGTCCTGCCAGGTTAGGTAATTATTAGCTCTCTATCAGCAAGGCCACTAATTCGTAGACTCAGAGGATGTTAGTACTTGAAGGAGCCTTTGAGGTTATCTAATTCAATCCCCTTACCTCAGCAACATTAAATAACATGCTAAAGAGATATGACTGGTAAACCACAGAGCCGGAATAAGAACAGAGGCCCTGACTCCCAGTGCAGTGCTCTTGCCGCTAAACCACCCTGAGTACTTCAGCCACACGCACTGACATGCAGACAGGAACAGGGAGAGATGAGGCGCACACCCAGTGAGTCCCCCCAGTGAATAATATCAGTAGAGGCGTGTGTGCTTAAGAGGACATCAAAATGTCCCTGGCCTGGCCACTGGGGAGACAGCAGAGCTCACTAGTTGGCCCTGAGGTCTGACCACCGAGAACCAAATGTTGGTTCCCTTATTAATCTTGCTGTACGACTTTGGACAGTTTACTTCAATTTTCTTGGCCTTCACTTTCTCAACTGTAAAAAGGGGTAGTAGCTTTATCTACCTTATCAGGTTGTGGTGAGAATTAAGAGAAAGTGTTCATAGTGAGCTTAGCAAGGTGTTTGGCATATAGGGAGAGCATGATAAATGTGAGCCATTGTGATTATTAATGCTCTGACATTAAGGCCAATATCCTTGTAATATATTTTTTTTTTTTTTTGGTGGCGGTATTAGGGATTGAACCCAGGGGCCTTCTGCCTCTGAGCTACACCCCCAGCCCTATTTTATTTTTTAGTTTGAAACAGGGTCTTGCTAAGTTGCTGAGGCTGGCCATGAATGCCTTGTCTCAGCCTCCCAAGTATTAGGATTGCAAGCATGCACCACCACGCTTGGCTCCTTTGTAATCTTTAAAAGGAGCTTAAGGCCGGGCGTGGTGGCGCACTTTTAGTCCTAGTACTCGGGAGGCTGAGATAGGAGGATCGCAGGTTTGCGGCCAGTCTCAGCAACTTGTGAGGCCCTCTGCAACTTAGTGAGACCCTGTTTCAAAATAAAGAATAAAAAATTGGGCTGGGGGTGTAACTCAGAGGTAGAATGTAGTATGCCCCTGGGTTCAACCCCCAGTATCACAAAAAAAAAAAAAAAAGGAGCTTAAGGTCGTGTCACAGCTCTCGTTGGCTGCAGGTGCTTGTGAGGAAAGGAGATTAAGGAAGAAGCCCATCTGTGACGCTCCATCAGCCCGTGCATGATGAGGGCAGTCACTAAGAGATCATTACCCAAAGAAGACACGTGGCCCAGAGCAGAGCGGAGCTGTAGGCAGCTGAGGACGCAGGAACGTCTGGTATTCTCACCGGAGTTACCCCAGATGCAGAAGTGGAGGTCATCCCCAAGTTCCCTGGGCCAGCCACTTATTACACAAATCAAGGATCTAGAAAAGTTTTTCCTCTTTTTTTTTTCCTCACACCCCACCTCATTTTTTATTTTACTTAAAAGATAAGGGCTGGGGCTATAGCTCAGTGTCAAAGTAAATTAATTACAACAGTAACATAAAGATGAGGAAGGGGAACACACAAGTGTGCCATTAGTATTTCTTTCACAGCACACAGGGCATGAAGAGGGGTATTATTTGAAAGTAATGACAAATTAAAGATGTGTGTTGTAAATCTTAGCTCAACCACTAACAACAACGATGACAAAAGAGGTATAACCAATAAACCAATCGTGGAGAAAAACATGAAATTGTTTTTTAAAATACTCAATTTATCCAAAAGAAGGCAGGTTTTAAAGAGGAAAGAAGGTACAGAGGGAACAAATACAAAGCAAACAGCAAAGGTGGAGTGAGGCTCAGCAGCATCAACTGTACCTTAAAGGTAATTTAAGAGACAAAGGTAGATTGGATTAGATAAGGAAGACTCTATGGCTAAGGTTTGGCTCTGGATTGCCATCCAAAGGCTCCTGTGCTAAATAAAGGTGTGGTCTGGGGAAGCCATTGGATCCTGAGGGCTCTGAGCTGATCAGTGGATTTATCAGTTAAGAGCTTCAGAGCTGAACGGAAGTTGGTGGGAGCGGTAGCAGGTGGGCCCCAGTTGAAGGGAGTGGGTTCTTGAGGGTGTGACCTTGGGGACTACATCTTGTCCCCTGTTCCTTTCTCTCTCTCTGCTTCCCAGTCCCTGTGGGGTGAGCAGCTCTGCTCCACCACACCTTCTCCCCCATGATGCTGCGCCTCACCACAGCCCACAGCAATGGAGCTGGCCCCCCAGGGGCTGAAGCCATGAGCCAAAAGAAATCTTTCCTCCTTTAAAGTTGTTTTTCTTGGGTGTTTAGTCACAGGAATGAAAAGCTGACTAACACACCTACCATATGCTGTTCATACGAAAACAACTCTAAATATAATCAGACTAAAAGGAAAACACAAGGATATGCCATGTAAGCACTAATCAAAAGAAAGGCAGAGGTGCAATGTTAATACTAGGGGCTTGTAATCCCAGTACTTGGGAGGCTGAGACAGGAGGATCACAGGTTCTCGGCCAGCCTCAGCTACTTAGTGAGACCCTGTTTCAAAATAAAGAGTAAAAAATAGGACTGGGGGTGTAGCTTGGAGATAAAAATGCCCCTGGGTTCAATACCCAGTTCTGCAAAAAAATAAAAAAAAATACTAGGCAACACAGGCATCATATCAAGGAATGTTACCAGGGACAGAGGTACCTTTCATAATATTATAGGTCAATTTATCAAGAGGACATACCAATCCTAACAGAACTTCAGAATATATGAAGCAAAAACTGATAGGTCTGAAAAGAGAGATAGGCAAATGCTAATTTTAGTTGAATACACTCTTTTCTCAGTAATTGATAGAACAGTAGACAGAAAGTCAATAAGGATGTAGAAAACTTGAACAACATTATCAATCAACTTGACCTAATTGATATTTCATAACACTCCACCTCAAAGCAACAGGTTACACATTTGTTTTCTCATGCACATGAAACATTCACCAAAATAGACCATATTTTGGATCATCAAATAAATCTCAGTAATTTTCTTGGGGGGGGATACTGGGGATTGAAACAAAGGGCGCTCTACCTTTGAGATACACCCCCAGCCCTTTTTATTTATTTATTTATTTTTTTGGTACCAGGGATTTAACCCAGGAATATTCTATCCTTAAGATACATCCTCCAGCCCTTTTTATTTTGAAACAGGCTCTCTCTAAGTTGCTGAGGGTCTCACTAAGGCTGGCCTTGAAACTGCCATCCTCCTTGTCTCAGCCTCCCAAGTACTGGGATTACAAGCATGTGCTACCACACCCAGCTAATCTCAGTAAATTTAAAGAGAATGAAATCACACAAAATATATTCCCTAACCACTACAGAATTAAGCTAAAAATCAATAACAGAATGATATCTGGAAAATCCTCCATTTAAAAAATTAATAAAATTAATTAGCTGGGCGTGGTAGGGCAGGCCTATAATCCCAGTACTTGGGAGGCTAAGACAGGAGGGAGGATTGCAGGTTCAGGGCCAGCCTCAACAATTTAGGAAGACCCTCGGCAACTTAGGGAGACCCTGCTTCAAAATAAAAGATTTAAAAAGGGGCTAGGGGTGTACTTTAGAGGTAAAGTGCCCCTGGGTTCAATCTCCAGTACCAGAAAAAAAAAAAAGTAAAATAAAATAAAACTAGGAACAGCTTGTGCTTGTCTGGATGCTGGATGACTAAGAACCCTGTGTCCCCTGAGCCCGTGCCTCGCCCTGTGTGAGATTCGTAGGTGGCCCCAGAGGCTTCCTAGTCTCCTTTGTCACAGGGCCTTTCCCATCTGGTCTCCCTTGGATGATGTTTGCTGTCAGCATTCACCAAATAAACTTACTCTCTTTGCCCGCCCCCCCCCCTTTTATTATAAAGCTACAGTTACCCAGATCATATGGTAAGACTTTAAGGATAGATAGATATAGATCAGTGGAATATATTCAATGGAACACCAATGGCATAAGGATAGACATATATCTAGATCAATGGAATAACTCTTGAAACATAGTAAGACAAACTAAAGAAAAATTGCAACAATGCTTTACCAAAGAAGATATATGAATGACCTATAAGCATATGGAATAATTCTGAATACATTAGTAATAATTAAATGCAAACTTGAAAAAACTCAATGAAGCACTACATTAATACCACTAGAATAGCTAAAATTAAAAATAAAAAGAGGTAAGCCAGGCGTGGTGGTGCATGCTTGTAATCCCAGTACTTAGGAGGGTGAGACAGGAGGGTTGCAGGTTTGTGGCCAGCCTCAGCTACTTAGTGAGGCCCTCCGCAACTTAGTGAGACCCTGTTTCAAAGTAAAGAATAAAAAATAGATCTGGGGGTATAGCTCAGAGGTAGAAGGCCCCTGGGTTCAATCCCCAATACCACAAAAAAAGAAGAAGAAAAAATAGGGCTGGGGGTATAGCTTGGAGGTAGAATACCCCTGGTTTCAATCCCCAGTACTGCAGAAAATAAAATAAAATAAAAAATAAGAAGAGATAATTCCAGTATGAACTATGATACAAAGCAACTGAAATGCTCGTTCATTATTCAAGGGAATGTGAAATGGTGCAACCACTCTGAAAACTAGCGTGGCAGCTTCTTATAACATTAGACATACACTTACCCCACGACCAGAAATACGTCCATGAGCTTCCATCACAGTTCATCCACTAACCAAAAGCTGAAAAAACCCCAAATGTTCATCACAGGCGAATTGATAAATGCTGGCATGTGCCTACTGTGAAATACTATTATAGCAATGAAAAGGAATGCATTATTAGAATCTCAAGGCGTTATGCTCAATGAAACAAATTAGACTCAAAATCTCCATGCTAGATGATCCCATTTATATGAAATTCTAGAAAAGGCTCAGTTATAATGAAGGAAAACAGATCAGTGATTGCCAGAGGCTGGGGTGGAAAGGGAAGTGAATGCACAGGAACACATGGAAATGTTTAAGGCAAAGAAAATAGACTACATCTCGATTGTGGTGGTGTTACATGATTGCATATCATCATTGGCCAGGACTCAATTAACTATAAACTTAAAGCGAGTAGACTGAGCTGGCGATGTAGCTCAGTGGTAGAACACTTGCCTAGCATGTATAAGGCCTGGAGTTTGAATCCCAGCACCACAAAAGAAAAAGTGGGTGAATTTTTATCGTATGTAAATTACATCTCAATAATGCTGATTTTTTTCTAATTTTAGGGGGTGCCAGAGATCGAACCCAGGGCCTTGAACATGCTAAGTGAGCACTCTACTACTGAGCTACAACCCAGACCAACACAGCTGAATTTTAAAGATTACAGGTATCTTAACTTCCATTGTGATAGCACTGTGAAAGGAAGGTATAGGTAGGTACCAGGCAGGCATTAAATATGGAATCCTAAATCTGAAAAGGCTTCCCTGTGGAGGGGAAGTCATGAGAGAGGCCCAAAAATGATCAAAGTAAAGAAGAAAAGAGATGTGGCCGGAAAGGGATGTATACAAAGGCCCAGAGGCTTGAATCCTCTCCACCACAGCTCTTCCAATAGGAATCCCATGTGTGCTTGCCCATCCCGCGCCTCACTGCCGCAATGATTGTAATCGATCATCCCAGCCTCCTTTCTTTGAGGACTCACAGAGCCTTTGACCTCATACTAGGCAGCTATTCCTCATCACATTTACTGTGCAAGATTGTACCCACAACGTAGATTCAATTACTCTTCCCATTTTATGGATAAAAACTTTGAGACGTAGATGAAACAATTCATCTGTGTCCACACAGCTAGTTAGTGTCGGAGCCAGAATTGGAGCTCAGGGTTATGAAACTACATCGCCTGGGTTCTGCGCTCTACCTTAGACAACTTCAGTGAGGTCACTGAATCTTCTCTTCAGGCCGCCTGTCACTCCCTCTCCCAACTCTTGTTCATAAAACACGGTCTCTAATCCTGTCATTGCCCTGTTTGACATTATCTGTAAACACTCCAGCTCCTCCACATCCTACTTGAAATTCAGCTCCCAAATTGAAATGCAATGATGTTGGAAGAGAAGGCTTTGTAAAGTTAATAACTTTTATAATGAGACCACTTGAAACCCTGTTCCAAAGACTCCATAGGTTTCATAATCGTTGTTATAGTTTGGATTTAAAATGTCCCCAGAGCCAAGTGTGGTAGCGCACGCTTGTAATCCCAGTACTTGGGAGGCTGAGACCGGAGGATCTGGGTTCACGGCCAGCCTCAGCTACTTAGTGAGGCCCTCTGCAACTTCGTGAGACCCTGTTTTAAAAAAAGAATAAAAAAGCCGGGTGTGGTGGCGCATGCTTGTAATCCCAGTACTTTGGGAGGCAAAGACCGGAGGATCCGGGTTCGCAGCCAGCCTCACCCCTCTCTCTCTCTCTCTCTCTCTCTCCCTGTCTCTCTTTCTCTCTCTACCTAGTGAGGCCCTCGCAACTTTGTGAGACCCGGTTTCAAAATAAAGTATAAAAAATAGGGCCGAGGGCGTAGCGCGGAGGGAGAACGCCCCTG
>PVJS01016141.1:0-37896 GCA_004027185.1 Glis glis
TCCACCATCCATCCATCCACCCACCATCTATCCATTCATCCACTATCCACCCACCCACCCATCCATCAGCCCCTCCTCCTTCCTTGCACCCTTCCATTCTCCACCCCCAGCTCTTCGCCTGTCCGCTCACTTGTTGGTCCACCCCCCGCCCCCGCCTCCCCCTTTATCATCTGCTGTCGCCCGGGAGCGCCACGCCAGCTTCCCCACCACCCGCTTGTACCCGCAGCTCCTTCCTTCCTCCCCTGCACGCTCCGCCCTCGGCCATTCCCTCGAGACCCTCTTCTGCCTCCTGGCTTCTCCCAACCTCCCAGTTCCCGGCACTAACTGGAGTGGGCAGCCTGGGTCAGGCCGTCCCTCCCTCCTGCCAAGTCCCCACCCACAGATCCCCGCTCCCGGCAACCTGTGCTGGGCTCCAAGAGTTGGGGACCCAAATTCATATCAGCTGGAAAAGGTGGGGAATCCTCAGGTGAGGAGGCCCATGCAGACAGACCCCCAAAGAAAAGACCGAGACTTCAGCCATCCACCCCCTCCAAATGAAACGACAGCAGCAGGGTCCTCTCCCTGCATCGCGCTCTCTCAACAACCCCAGGAAGGGGGTTTTAAAATCAGTCCTAAGCTGGATGCGGTGGCGCACGCCTGTCATCCCAGGACTCGGGAGGCTGAAACAAAAGGATCGCAGGTTCGAGGCCAGCCTCAGCAACTTAGTGAGACTCTCAGCCACCTAGTGAGACCCTGTTTCAACACACAAAAAAATAAAAAGGGCTGGGGTGTAGCTCGGAAGTAGAGAGCCCCTGAGTTAAATCCCAGCACCACAAAATAATAATAACAACAACGATGATAATAATCAGTCCTACTTCACAACAGGCTTATGTGGGGAGAAGACCGCTCAGGTGGGCATGGACCTGGAGCAGTCCGAGCCCAGATGTTGGGGGGCAGGAGGCGTCCTGGGTCCCTCCAGGGTACCGGGACCAGGCTCCGCCCCAGTCAGTAACTTCCTGCCGCTGTCATGGCAACCGGCTGCTCAGAGATGCTAATTAATGCCAGTAGGAGACCCGAGACACTTCCCACCCCGACCCTCCCCAGAGAAGGGGACACCCGGAGTCCCCTGGTGGGACGGCCCTGGGCCAGAGGGACTCGGTTTCCCTGGGTTTCGTCACTCGCTCCGCGGCTGGGTCCCTGGGGGCCAGGTGAGCTCATCCGCTGTGGGACGACAGATGCGCCCGGGCTGGGCCCCCGGAGCTCCCGGAACACTATGCGCCGTTGACGCCACGTGCAGAAAATTCGGATTTAGACGTTTCTTTGTTTGGATGGTAAAGGCGGAACAGAGTTCCTAAGTCCGGGGCGATGCTCAGCTGGCCCTTAAATCAAATTCTTTTTTATTTTTATTATATTTGGTGCTGGGGATTGAGCCCAGGGACGCTCTGCCTCCGAGTCACACGCCAGCCCCTTTTGGAAATGGGGTGTCACTAAGTTGCTGAGGCTGGCCTTGAACCTGCGATCCTCCTGCCTCAGCCTCCCGAGTCTCTGGGGTGACAGGTGTGAGCTGCGGCTGAATGTCATTGGTTTCTATGGCTGAATAATCGCGCTGTACGGACGAGCCACGTTTTGTTTACCCGTTCGTCCGTCCGTGGACATTTTGCTGTTTCCGCCTTTCGGTGATTGTGACTCACGCTCCTGTGAACACGCATGTGTGAGCTTTTGTGTCAACACTTGTTTGCAGCCCCGGGGGGATTAGAGCGGAGCGTTTAAACCAACCCCGTGGGGATCTTCAGCCTTCCTTCTGCTGTGGCACGCCACGCCGCAGGAAACGGCCCCCAGCCAGCCGTCATCCCTGCGGCTCGGGAGGCCGGGGCAGGAGGATTACAAGTTGGAGGCCAGCCTCTGCAACTTAGCGAGGGCCTCAGCAACACCCTGTTTGAAAATAAAAATAAAAGTCGGGCGTGGTGGCGCACGCTTGTAATCCCAGTACTAGGGAGGCTGAGACAGGAGGAGCGCAAGTTCGTGGCCAGCCTCAGCTACTTAGTGAGGTCCTCCGCAACTTCGTGAGACCCGGTTTCAAAATAAAGAATAAAAAATAGGGCTGGGGGTGTAGCTCAGAGGTAGAATGCCCCTGGGTTCCATCCCCGGTACCAATAAATAAATAAATAAATAAATAAATAAATAAATAAATAAAATAAAATCAGGCTGGGGTATAGCTTGGAGGTAGAATGTCCTTGGGTTCACTCCCCAGGACCAAAAATAAATAAATAAATAAAAGAAGGAGGAGGAAGAGGAGGGAGGAGGAAGGAGAAAGGAGGGAGGAGGAAGGAGGATAAGAAGGAGGGAGGAGGAGGAGGGAGGAGGAGGAAGGAAGTGGGAGGAGAAGGAAGGAGGGGGAGGAGGAGGAGAAGAGAAGGGAGGAGGGAGAAGGGGGAGGAGGAAGAAAGAGGAGGAGGAAGGAGGAGGGTGGATAGAGAGGAGGAGGAGGAGGAGGAGGGAGCATCCTCCCTTGGTCCTGTGCTGTGCCTCAGTTTCCCCACCTGTAGAGTGGGCTGTAACAAGGAGTGCGGGCTGGCCGTGAGCCTGTAGTGCAGCAGGGGACCCTGGGTGGCAGGAAGGAGCCCACATGGCCTGGGTTGTCACTTCACGGGGCCTGTCAAGCACCAGGGGACGGTCGCAGGAACTCACCCGGGTGGTGTGGCCGAGGACACGCGGGCTGGCACACGAAGTGCAGGGACGAGCCGGGGCGGGTGATGCATGGGGACCGTGGGGCCCCGGGCCTCTTAGCTTAGAGCCAGACCGGTCACTCCAAGAGCGGGAGCCGCGGGGCAAGTGAGTGGCCGGGGGCCGTCTGCATGCATTGGGCGCCTACTGGGTACCAGTACCCTCTGCGCATGGAGATACGGTAAACACGGAATGGCCAGCTGTGTCCACCCCAGGCTGGCGGTGCACCCCCATCTCACAGGCGGACAAATCGAGGCTTAGAGATGAGCCGCACACCGCAAGAGCGCGGACCTTGATTCCAGCAACGCTGGGGAGGCTGAGACAGGAGGATCACAGGTCCAAGGCCAGCCTCCGCGACTCAGCGAGGCCCTCTGCAACTTAGCGAGACCCTGTTTCAAAATAAAAAATAAAGAGGGCTGGGAGGTAGAATGCCCCTGAGTTCTGTCCCCAGTGGAAGGTGACTGTCGAGAGGTAGGGTCTTGGGCAGGGAGGCCGTGGAGGCTGGGGGAGGCTGAGCCTGCCTCCTCCCCCCAGGACGGCTCAGCCCTGTCTTCTTGCATACCTATTGCTTTGCAGATTTGCCCGTGGGTCGTGCAGCAGCAGGAAGCTTTGGCGGTGTCCCCTCTCCACCTCCTGCGCAAGGTCTCCCGTGCCATGACAGCGGAGGCAGCCACCTGCAGACATAAACGGTGATGGCGGGCTCTCCAGCCAAGTGGCCGGTGGCCAGGCGGAGCCGGGGACAGTCCTCGCCTCGGTTGGCAGCGAGCGCTCCGGCAGGGCAGGGGAGGGAAGCGGGTGGCAGCCAGGCACGGGGACAGCGCCCACCCCGCGAGAGTCCCAGGCCCAAATGTCCCTGTGCTCCTCGGCACGCGCACCGCCACCAGGCGGGGGACAGAGCCCAGGTGCAGGCTGCGGCCGAGGGTCTCTGCCAGGACCCCAGGGCAGAGCTGGAACCAGTCAGAGCTGCGTCTGGAAATGACTCTAGGCTCAGGCTGCGGTGCGGGGGACCTGGACAGGCCAGCACGGAGCTTGGCGGAGCCCCACTGCAGGCCCAGCCATGCGTGCACCATCTCATACCGCCCACACCACAGCTCCGTGAGGGGACATTTCTGGAGGAGAGGACTGAAGTTCAGAGACAGACGCAACTCATCCAGAGTCACACAGGAGGAAGCGGGCCAGCGAGATCTGAAGCCCTGCCTCTGGGGGCAGCGCCCTGCCAACCTCTCTGGGAGGGTCTGGAGGATTTTTTTCTGGGCAGAAGCAGCCCCTTTACTCTGGAGGGCAAAGGTGCGACACAGAGACCACCCGACTCCATGCAGGTGCCCGTGGCAGGCATCACTAGTTGATAACAGAATGCTCGCCCAGGAATTCAATCCCCAGTCCTCACTAATGGATTGTAGCACACCCTTCCTTCTCTGCAGAACTTAGAGGAGGCTCAGAATCCTTCACACAGCCCCCCAAAGCCACTTCCGTCACCCAGCAGCTGTGCATCGACCGGTCACTACACAGACTGAATTCAGGTTTCAGGAATCCTGCTTTTTTTTTTTTATTTTTTGGTACTAGGGATTGAACCCAAGGGCATTTTACACCCCAGCCCATTTTATTTTATTTTTGTTTGTTTGTTTTGAAACAGGGTCTCACTAAGTTGCTACGGTTGGTCCTGAATCTGCGATCCTCCTATCTCAGCCTCCCAAGTACTGGGATTATAAGCGTGTGCCACCACACCTGGCTAATACAATGATTTTTTTTTTTTTGGTACTGGGGATTGAACACAGGGGCATTCTACCTCCGAGCTACACCCCCAGCCCTATTTTTTATTCTTTATTTTGAAACAGAGTCTCACTAAGTTGCAGAGGACCTCACTAAGTAGCTGAGGCTGGCCGCGAACCTGGATCCTCCAGTCTCAGCCTCCCAAGTACTGGGATGACAAGCATGTGCCACCACGCCCCGCTTTTTTTTTAGTACTGGGAATTGGATGTAGGGACATTCTACCTCTGAGCTGCACCCCAGCTCTTTTTATTTTACTTTTTATTTCTATTTTATTTCTTGTGGTGCTGGGAATTGAACCTGGGGGCATTCTATCTCCAAGCTACATCCCCAGCCCTATTTTATTTTTATTTTGAAACAGGGTCTTGCTACGTTGCTCAGAGTTGCATACTTGCTGAGGCTGTCCTTGAACCTGCGATCCTCCTGTCTCGGGCTCCCAAGTCCTGGGATGGCAAGCGTGCACCATGGCGCCCAGCTCGTCCATGACCTGCCTTTGGCATTCAGGGGCAGCGAGGCCAGAGGGCAGGTGACGTGCGTCTGAGGTCATGTGGGTGCAAGTGCTTGCAAGTTTGCTAGAAGCTTCCTTCCCTAGAACAAACACTAAAGGACACCCAGCCGGGCAAGGCCGCACGCAGGCCAGACGCCATGGCGAGAATCCCTCCTGGTGGACACTTGGGCCGCCCTCCCTGCGCCCCAAGAGCCCCACGCGGGTCCCCATGGCCCCTCGGGTCTGGTGGCCTCGCCCGGGCCTGGCCCGGCGCCCGGAGCCATCACGTGCGCTCTGTGGCTGTCCTGGCCCAGGCGCTGGCCCGGTGCTCGCAGCTGTGGGTGACGCTGGCGGGCGGAGGACAGGAAGCGTCTATCTTTATATTCCGGCATTAACGAGCCTCCATCGTATTGAAATGCCATTTTCTTCCTCCTCCTAATAACCAAGGATGCATTTTTATAGCTCTTCCGCCATCGCTCCAGCCCCAAGTCTGAATTGTCTGAAGGCTTAAAGCCTTTCTGATGCCATCAACACATTTTTAACATTTTCCTCTCCTGAAGGAGAAACGCAGGAAAAGAAAAATTTAAAAAAAAGAAAAGAAAAGGAAAGGAGAATTTTGATTGTATTAATAGGAGTATGGAGAGCAAATAAAGGGAGGTGATTGTGTTACTTTCCCAGCTTGAAACCTCACTAAGAGGAGGGTGTCGATTTGGAAAACTCTGATAAAATGAAGGACCAGGAAGAAATGTCCGGGACGGGCTATAACACATGCCAGGCTTTTTTTTTTATCGTTTCACTCACAAGCATTTATTGAGCACCTAATGTGTACCGTGTGCTGTCCAAGGTGCTGAGGTCGGAAGCATGAGCAAAGCAGATACAAATCCCTGCTCTGGTGGCAGAGAACGTGTGTGAAGACAGATGGTAAGCAGTTAATAACATAATTAACAGCTTCTAATGACTAATTTCATTAGTAAATAGTTAATAATTCTTTTTTGTGGTGCTGGGGATTGAACCCAGGGGCATTCTACCGCTGAACTACACCCGCAGCCCTTTTTAAAAAATTTTTTTTTTTGCCGTACCGGGGATTGAACCCAGGGGCGTTCTACCTCCGAGCTACACCCCCGGCCCTATTTTTTATACTTTATTTTGAAACCGGGTCTCACGAAGTTGCGGAGGGCCTCACTAAGTAGCTGAAGCTGGCCACGAACCCGGATCCTCCGGTCTCCGCCTCCCAAGTACTGGGATGACAAGCGTGCGCCACCACACCCAGCTAAAAAATTTTTTTAGTGTGAAGCAGGGTCTCACCAAGTTGCTGAGGCTGGCTTTGAACATGCAATCCTCCTGTCAGCCTTTTTTAAAAAATTGAAACAGGGTCTCACTAAGTTGATGAGAGTCTCACTACTTGCTGAGTCTGTCCTTGAACCTGTGATCCTCCTGTCTCAGCCTCCCAAGTACTGGGATTACAAGCATGCACCACCACGCCCAGTTGTTATTTTTTAATTTTGAAACTAGGTCTTGCTAAGTTGCTGAGGCTGGCCTCGAACCTGCGAACCTCCTGTCTCAGCCTCCCAAATACTGGGATGGCAGGGTAGGGAGGGAGTTTTTCTGAGCATCTTTTCCCCCCAAAAAAGGAGTGATGGGGGGACTAAGCAGGGGATCCACAGGGAGAAGAGGAAGACCAGAAAAATGAAGAAAGGGTCCAACTTGCCGGGCGTGGTGGTGCACGCTTGTAATCCCAGTACTCGAGAGGCTGAGACCGGAGGATCCGGGTTCGTGGCCAGCCTCAGCTACTTAGTGAGGCTCTCCGCAACTTCGTGAGACCTGGTTTCAAAATAAAGGATAAAAAATAGGGCCGGGGGCGTAGCGCAGAGGTAGAACGCCCCTGGGTTCAATCCCCGGTACCACAAAAAAAAAAAAAAAGGGTCCAACTCTTAGCATTACCTAAAACTCAGCCCATTGACTCTGGGAGTGAGGGTCCCGTCGCTGGGAGTATGCAAGGCTGGCCGTACCAGGGAGGGATTTCTGCTCTGAGAAGTCCGCCGGCTCCCCAGGCCCCTCTTCTCTCTAAGAACCTTCAATTCCAGGGCACAGGGCCCCCAACCTGAGACGGGGGGGGGCAGCCTTGGCTCGGCTCCACCCAGTGCCCAGGCCCCGTCCTGGCTGCGCTGTGTGTCCTGGGGTTGGTCCTCAGCCTCTCTGTGCTTCTCCAGTAAGACAGGGAATAGGACTGGGAAGGGAAAGCGCAGGAACAGCGTGTTGAACAGCAGCTGCGCTCGCGGGGAGCCGGGTCCGGAGCTCCTGCAGCCTGTCCTGGGTCTCGGCTGTCCCCGGGCCCAGGGAGCCGCGTCTCTGTCCCCTGATGATGCCGGGGATTCCTGCGGCAGTGCCCGGGCCTCGCAGCCTGGGGAGCAGCTCGAGGTCCCAGAGGGAGCAGCTGGAGGTCCCAGAGGACTCCGGCGCCCAGGGCCCTGAGGGATGTGTCCCCTCAGTTTGCAATGCGGATGTGGCCGCCCTCCCCGGAAGCCCGCCCGTCTCCTGTCTGTCCCCAGCCTGCCGCTTCTCCCCGTCCTCCGTCCCCAGCCGGTTCCAGCCCTGTCGCTGCCCCCTGACCAGCCCAGTCCCCTCCCCAGGCCTGGGCTCCTGCTCCCGCCACACCCCACAGTCCGCCCTCCCTGCGGCCACCAGAGGGCGCCTGTGAGAACGGAGTCAGGTCCCTCCGTCCTCTGCCCACAGCCCTCCATGGCTCCCACCTCCCTCGGGGTCAGAGCCCATGTCCTGCTGGGCACGGTGGCCCAAGTACTGTCATCCTAGTACTTGGGAGGCTGAGACAAGAGGATCGCAGGTTTGAGGTCAGTGTGCGGTAATTTAGCAAGACCGTGTTTCAAAGTAAAAAATAAAATAGGAAGCCGGGCGTGGTGGCGCACGCTTGTCATCCAGTACTTGGGAAGCTGAGACCGGAGGATCCGGGTTCACGGCCAGCCTCAGCTACTTAGTGAGGCCCTCCGCAACTTAGTGAGACCCTGTTTCAAAATAAAGAATAAAAATTAGGGCTGGGGGTGTAGCCCGGAGGTAGAATGCCCCTGGGTTCAATCCCCAGGAAAACACACACACACACACACACACACACACACACAGCCCTGTCCCCTCCCCATCCCCCTCCTCTCCCCCTCGCTCCCTCGGCTCCAGCCTCCTGGGCTCCTCTGTGCCTCCAACACTCCAGGCCCGGTCCTGCCCCAGGGCTTTTGCACGGCCGCCTCCCACCCTTCCCTCTCTGAGCCCGGGTTCCTCTGCCATGGGATGGGGCCGAGGACGATTCTCGCTTCTCGCTGCTGGGTGGCCTGGGAGCCGCGGCTGCAGCCCGGGCAGGCGCTTGCGCGGGCTCTGCCAGTGACCTTCCTTGGCTCTCCACGGCACCCCCTTTTTTTGTCCCAATATTTTGTTTTTTTTTCTGTTTGAAAGAAGTCATGAGAGTGCGGGGCGCAAGGACCGTGACCACAGGTGGGGGTGCAGCGTCCGAGCCTCAGGGGCATCAGAAACTCCGTCCCGGGGCCCAGGGAGCCGGGCGCTGAGGGAGCGCGTCCTGTAACTGGGACACCTTGCCACCGGATTTATTTAGCGTGTCCCTTTTTATCCCGTGCGACATCTCCGCTGCAGAGGGACGAGGCCACCAGCAGCCTCGCGGTGGACGTCCTCGCCGTGCGCCTGGGGTGGGCGGGGCGGGGGAGGGCGAAGGTCAGGTCTCATGGGGACACCTGCGTCTGCCGCGTCCCCGTCTTTCTGTTTTTGGAGATGTGAAATGACCACACGGTCATCTAAGTGCCTACGATCCCAAGCACTAAGTACTTACTACGTATCAAGTACTGTCTACCACGTCCCAGGTACTAAGCACCAAGCAATGTCAATGTCCCAAGGACTTAGTAAGTGCCTACTATGTGCCAAGCAATGTTTACTATTCCCTAGTACTTACTAAGTGCCTACTATGAGCCCCGTAACATCTACTATCCCCAAGTACTTACTAAGTGCTTACTATATGCCAAGCAATGTCTACCATGTCCCAAGTACTTAACTAAGTGCCCAGCAATGCCTACTATGTCCCAAACACTAAGTGCCTACTATGTGCTAAGTAATATTTACTAGGAACCATACATGGCTAAACTCAAATACAAGCTGCTCAGAGGCTTGTTGACTGACTCACAGTGGTTAACACAGGATATGCAGAGCTGACCAGAGAATCCCTGGGAAGATATGCTTCATGCCCACATTACAGATGGGTAAGTGGGTACCGTGGGGAGAACATGTAGAGAGACTGACCCCTCTGCACTTAGGGTGACCCATACCTCACGGCCACCTCCATCTCTCCACTCAGGGTCCTCCAGTTTGGCCCACGATGAGCCTGCCCCAGAGGCTTCAGGATGCCCCTTCCCCCTTTAATTGTGCAGCAGTCGTTTCCCAAGATGCATCTGGCAAGATATGCAAATGAAGGGGATTGAACCTTTCCAGACCAGGGAGGTGCCATCCAGGGCGGGCCCCTCTGAGGTTCCGGCCCAGGCCCCCAGCTGCCTTGGGCTCAAGGGACCAGGGCCATGGGCCGGAAGAGACTAGAGAGTGTGCAGGTGGCATGCAGGCAGAGATGGGCGGGGACAGCCAGGACTGGTGGCAGGAGTCACTCTCCGTGGTCCTGCTGAGCTTCTCCAGACTTTTCTGCACCGGCTGGCGAGTGACTGGACCCCTCGGAGCCTCGGCGTCTTCCTCTGTGAAATGGGTCTCGTGAGGGCCCACGCTGGGTGCCTGGGTGCCACCGAGTTTCGACCCGGCCGCTGAACCCGGCCGCAGACTGCTCCTCCTCAGGCCGGCCTCCTGCTGTCACTTAAGAGGGTATGGATGTCTCTTGTCTGCTTGTCTAACTGGAGGCTACTGTCACCAGCTGGGTGCACACAAAAGGAATAGACTCGCCAAGAAGAAACAAGGTAACAAATCACAGGGAAGACCGAAGTTTACCAAGAGCAGGGCGGGCGGGTGTGATGGCGCACGTCTGTCAGCCCGGGACTGCGGAGGCTGAGACAGGAGGATCGCAGGCTCGAGGACAGCCTCAGCAGCTTAGCGAGACCCTGTTTCAAAATAAAAACACAAAATAGGGCTGGGGGTGTAGCTCAGTGGTAGAGCGGGTGCCTGGCATGCAGGAGACCCTGGGTTCCATCTCCAGTACTGCAAAAACAAAAACCACACACACACACACACACACACACACACACACACACACACACACATGCACCGTACCTCATGGCTTCCCAGAAGTCTGGGTACAAAACTGTGTGCTCAGGACTTAAGAGCCAGGGGCCAGGATCCCTGGCATATATATGTCTTGGGGACACCAAGCCCCTTAAATATCCAGGAGTATTTTTTTTTTTTTTTGCAGTACTGGGGATTGAACCCAGGGACATTCTACCTCTGAGCTACACCTCCAGCCCTATTTATTTATTTATTTATTTATTTATTTATTTATTGTGGTACCGGGGATTGAACCCAGGGGCGTTCTACCTCTGAGCTACACCCCTGGCCCTATTTTTTATTCTTTATTTTGAAACCAGGTCTCATGAAGTTGCGGAGGGCCTCACTAAGTAGCTGAGGCTGGCCGTGAACCCGGATCCTCTGGTCTCCGCCTCCCAAGTACTGGGATTGCATGTGGCGTCATCACGCCCTGCTATCCAGGAGTATTTGATAGATAGGTTGATAGATGGTCTATTAGAGGTGGAACTGTGTCCTTCCCTAGCAAGAGCGGTGTGTTGAAGCACCACTCCTAGCACCTCAGAACGGGGCTGATCTGGAGTGAGGGTCTGTAGAGGCAAGCAGTTTAAAATGAAGGTGTTAGAGGAAGTCCCAACACGACTAGCATCTCTCTATAAAGGGGGCATTTGAGCAGGGTGTGGTGGCACAAGCTTGCAACCCCAGTACTTGGGAGGCTGAGACAGGAGGATCACAGGTTCGAGGCCAGCCTCAGCTACTTAATGAGGCCCTTCACAACTTAGTGAGACCCTGTTTCAAAATAAAGAATAAAATATCAGGCTGGGGGTATAGTTTAGAGGTAGAATGCCCCTGGGTTCAATCCCCAGTACCGCAAAAAAAAAAAAAAAGAGAAAAACTTGACCTAAAGATGCTATTTCATGTATATATTTACTTATTTATTGTGGTTCTGGGGATTGAACCCAGAAGCATTCTCCCTCTGAGCTACACCCCAGTCCCTCTTATTTTTTTTTTTAAACTTGGAAACAGGGTCTTGCTAAGTTGCTGAGAGTCTCTCTAAGTTGCTGAGTCTGGCCTTGAACCTGTGATCCTCCTGTCTCTGCCTCCCAAGTGCTGGGATTATAGGCGTGGGCCGCCACGCCCGGCTCTGTATTTTGATTCTTGTGTCAGGGACCACATCGTCTTGATTACTGTAGCTTTCGTTCGAGAGCCACTGTTGTTTTTTCGAAATTGTTTTGGGTATTCTGAGACCCTTGAATTCATATATGAGTTTTAGGATCAGCTTATCAGTTTCTGCAGAGAAGTCAATTTGGATTTTGACGGGAATTGGGTTTTATTCTTTATTTTGAAACAGGGTCTCACTAAGTTGCAGAGGGCCTCACTAAGTAGCTGAGGCTGGCCGCGAACCTGGATCCTCCGGTGTCTGCCTCCCAAGTACTGGGATGACAAGTGTGCGCCACACCCAGTGGGAAGTGGGTTTTGAATCTAGAGATCATTTTGGGAAGTATCGCCGTCTTAATATTATTTCCAATCCATGAACATGGGCTGTCTTTCTGTTTATTTAGGTCTTCATGGGTTTATTTCTACAGTTTTCTGCTCCTTTTTATAGTCCAAGTTTTGCGCTTCTTTCTGTAAGCGTATTCCTAAATATTTTATTCTTTTTGATCAATTGCAAATGGAATTGGTTTCTTAATTTCATTTGGCTTGTTCATTGTATTTCCACAGTGTAGGAAATACAATGGATTTTTGTGTGTGTATTGATCTCATATCCTGCAGCCTTTCAGAATTCATTTGCCAGTTTTAATAGTTTTTTTTTTTTTTTGGTGGATCCCTTAGGATTTTCTATATACAAAATGATGTCATGTGCAAATACAGTTTAACTTCTTCCCTTCCAATGTAGGGACCTTGTATTTCATTATCTCACCCAACTGTCTGGTTCTAACCTCCACTCAATACAATGTTGATGGAAGGGGAGAGAATGAACATTCTTTTCTTGTTCCTGAGCTGGGGGGGGGGGAGACATTCAGTCTTTTTCTATTTTTTTTTTTTGGTGGTACTGGGGATTGGACCCAGGGGCATTCTACCTTTGAACTACACCCCCAGCCATTTTATTTTTATTTATTATTTATTTGTTTATTTTTTGTGGTACCAGAGATTGAACTCCGGGGCATTCTATCTCTGAGCTACACCCCCAGCCCTATTTTTTAATTCTTTATTTTGAAACAGGGTCTCGGTAAGTTGCGGAGGGCCTCACTAGGTAGCTGAGGCTGGCCGCGAACCCGGATCCTCCTGTCTCAGCCTCCCAAGTACTGGGATTACAAGCGTGTGCCACCACACCAGGCTATTTTTATTTTTGAAACAAGGTCTCGCTGGGTTGCTGAGAGTCTCACTACTTGCTGAGGCTGTCCTCAAACCTGCGATCTTTCTGTCTCAGTTTCCCAAGTACTAGGATTACAGGCACATGCCACCATGCCCAGCTTCTATTTTATTTATTTTTGTGGCACTGGGAATTGAACCCAGAGGCATTCTACCTTCAAGCTATACCCCCAGCCTGAAATTTTATTCTTTATTTTGAAACAGGGTCTCACTAAGTTGCGGAGGGCCTCACTAAGTAGCTGAGGCTGGCCACGAACCCGGATCCTCCAGTCTCAGCCTTCCAAGTACTGGGATTACAAGTGTGTGCCACCATGCCCGGCTGATTTTATTTCTTATTTGGAAATAGGGTCTCGCTAGGTTGACGCGAGTCTCACTAATTTGCTGAGGCTGTCCTCCTACCTGCGATCCTCCGGTGTCAGACTCCCAAGTACGGGGATGACAGGCATGCGGCGCCACCTCACCCGGCTGCACAACAACGTTTAATTTGAAGTAATGAGCAATAGTTGTGGACTCCTGGCAGAGGGTAAGGTCACGGGGCAGGTGTTCTGTCGCCAGGGGCCAGCAGTGTGAGGCTGCTCCATGCAGACGGTCCTGGTGTGGCTCGCAGGGATGGGCGGCTGAGGGTCCCGGGAGCCTCCGCGGAGCTCACCTCAGGGCCTGGGGGTTCTGGGACAGCCTGCTGGCCTCGGTGGGCAAAGGAAGCCAAAGCCAGAGCCACCGCCCCGTCCCCATCTCCGCCCCCCCGCGGCTCGCCCCGTCCCCTGAGCAACATTCCCGCCTCTGCTGTCTTCAAGTGTGGCTTGTGGGGGGCCTGCGCTTGGTGCAATGACATCCGCGACACTTTCCTGACAGCTGTCAACCTCCCGGGGCTGCCCGGAGGCTGCGACAATATCAGACTAGAAGGCTCAGCTCTCGTTGGATTGACGTGTGTGCGCGCGTGTGTTTGTGTGTGCAAATTGAACCCAGGGGCGTTCTACCGTAGAGCTACATCACCAGCCCTGTTTGTTTTCTTGTTTTGAAACAGGGCTTAAGTTGCTGAGGCTGGACTTGAACCCATGATCCTCCTGTCTCAGCCTCCCAAGTCCTGGGGTGGCGGGCCCGGGCCGCCACCCTGGCTTGATCTTTTTGTTTTTTCTTGCAGGGCTGGGGGTGGAAGCCAGGCTCCTGCGCACTTGGCAAGTGGTTAGCTGATGTTTATGGTCCCTTGGCATTTCTGGCTGGACATCCTGGGTTTCCCGTTGACAGTGGCCCTGTCTGTCACCCCCCCCCCAGCCTGTCCTTGGTGCCAGCTGGTTGACACTGTATCATTTGTCTCACTCTTTAGAGGTCAGAGAAAGGGGGGAGAGGGAATTATTATTCCCATTAGCAGGTGGGGAAAATGAGGCACAGCTAGAGTGGGGAGACAGAATTGAAGCAAGTAAAGTAGCCTCAAAATTCATTCCACAGGAGCCGGGTGTGGTGGTGCACGCTTGTCATCCCAGTACTTGGGCGGCCGAGACAGGAGGATCGCAGGTTCAAGGCCAGGCTCAGCAACTTAGTGAGGCCCTTTGCAACTTAGTGAGATCCTGTTTTAAGATAAAAATGAAATAGGACTGGGGGTGTAGTTCGGAGGTAGAATGTCTCTGGGTTCAACCCTAGTGACACACACACACACACACACACACACACACACACACTCTCTCTCTCTCTCTCATTCTACATTGTATCAGTGATGGGGTACTGAGAAAAAGATGGGCATGGAGGGTGACTTTAGCAAGGTGGTGGTGGGGGTCTGCAAGGGTGACAAGGACTGGCCTGCCTTGGGAGAGCGAGAGGAGCAGCATTGTAGGGAGTGTGCGTAGCCCGTGCAAAGGCCCCGGGGCAGGACAGAGCCTGGTGTGTTGGTGGCACAGGGAGGAGGAGCCCCTGCGTGGGGCTGCAGAGGGAGGAGGAAGAGGATGGACGGAGAGGGAGGCAGGAAGGGGACAGGGCAGAGCCTTTGGTGTGGCAGGCTTTTACCCAGAGTGAGTCACTGCCTCTATTTGCCGCTTCACCATTAATCTTGGAGCTCCTCCTCAGCCCTATTTTTTGGTCTTTATTTTGAAACAGGGTCTCACTGAGTTGCGGAGGGCCTCACTAAGGAGCTGAGGCTGGCCGCGAACCCCCATCCTCCCATCTCAGCCTCCCAAGTACTGGGATTACAAGCGTGCGCCACCACGCCTGGCTGATTGTTTTTTGGGGGGGTACTGGGGATTGAACCCAGGGGCATTCTACCTCTGAGCTACACCCCCCCTATTTTTTATTGTTTATTTGGAAACAGGGTCTCACTAAGTAGCTGCTGCTAAGACTGATTATGTTTGTGTCTAGAACACTTGTAACAACCTGGCAGCTGTTGAATGGCGGGAGCCCAGGGAAAGTTCCTGGAGAGGCGCTACATTGTATTTTATACGTTTCCTTTGCTGTTTGCAAGAACCTGGGGGGCAGAAGAGGTTTCCCTTCCCAAGGGAGGACGGCTGGCCCTTAGAGGGCAGGGCCGGGCTCCCGCCAGGTCTGACTCCTTTGAATCCAGCAGTCATCTTACTTTGCCCGCAGGTGGCATTCAAGGCTTGAGCGCCTACTGTGTACAAGACACCATGCCATGGTGCACAGACCACCCGTTTTGTCCTTGCAGATGGGGCTGCGTCCCCATTGCTTGGGTGAGAAGACCGAGGCCGGGTTGCCAGAGGTCAGGTCAGGCTCACCCGGTCAGGAAGGAGGACAAGGTCGGCTCCGCGAACCCAGCCGCTGCACTGGCCGCTGGGAAACTCTGAGCTTAATTTAGGTTGCTTGTTAAATTATTCATTTTCTCCTTTCTCTTCTCCCTGTTTATGACTTCCGCCCCATCCTTCTCTTCCCTGGGTTAATGCTCTTTGTTTATCTGTATCTTTGGCCTGGAATGAATGAATCAACGATTTTGAAGGAAAAAAAATAATAAAACACCCCAAATCCCGAGGTGGCGTCTCCGTGGGCTCGGGGCCCTCTCTCAATCACACCTGGAGAAAATAAATGCTTTCATGCAGGTGTGGTAGTGTACACCTGTCATTCCAGTATTTGGGAGGCTGAGACAGGAGGATCGCAGGTTCGAGGCCAGTCTCAGCAACTTAGTGAGATCCTCAGCAACTTAGTGAGACCCTACTTCCAAATAAAAATAAAATAGGGCTGGGGGTGTAGATTGGAGGTAGAATGCCCTGAAGTTCCATCCCCATTACCCCCCCCCCCACACACACACACAAAGAAAAAAAAATACTTTCAGCAAGCCGGAGACCTGAGGAAGGGCTGTGAACTTCAGCATTCCTGACTAGCCCCCCTACCCCATTAGTTCATTTTTGATCACCAACTACAGCTCAGGCAGGCACATTCTGGCTGACATTCCCAAACTCTTCCTGTGAGCCTTTGTCCGTTTTTCACACTGAAATTGAAGGGAAACCAGGTACAGCTGGCTTCCTCCCCGGCCGCAGGGGTGGGGACCGGCCAGGCCTGTGTCAAGGGCCTCCCTAGCCCTGTCATTATTCAATCAATGCTCAGGGATCCCCAGGCCCTCCGGAACTACACTAATCAAAACACGACGCTGGGACAGGCAGGAGCAGAGGGCGCCTGGCAGCGGTGGTCAGGGACTGCTCCTCCCGGGCCCTGGACATTCCAGCACAAATTGGAAGCTGAGTGTGTTGCTGCACCTGAAACTCCAGTGATTGGGAGGCTGAGACAGGAGGATCTCAGGTTGGAGGCTAGTCTCAGTAATTTAGCGAGACCCTCTTTCAAAAGGCTCCTTTTTATTTTAAAGGAGCCGGGAGTGATGGCGCAATGCCTGTCATCCCAGTATGTGGGAGGCTGAGACAGGAAGATCGCAATTTTGAGGACAGCCTCAGAAAGTAGGGAGACTCTCATCAACCTGGTGAGACCCTGTTTCAAAATAAAAATAAAATAGGGCTTAGAGTGTAGCTCCGAGGTAGAATGCCCCTAGGCTCAACCCCAGTACCACAAAAAACAAAACAAGAAACAAACGAAAGACCAAAATAAAATAAAGAGGGTTGTGGGTGTGTAGCTCGGAGGTAGAATGCCTCTGGGTTCTAACCACGGTACAAGAATAAGAAAGAAGTTTGGAAAGACCAGAAGAGATCTTAAGGGAAGGGCAAGCCGGGCGTGATGGCACACGCTTGTAATCCCAGTACTTGGGAGGCTGAGCCCGGAGGATCTGGGTTCGCGGCCAGCCTCAGCTACTTAGTGAGGCCCTCTGCAACTTAGTGAGACTGGGTTTCAAACTAAAGAATAAGAAATAGGGCTGGGGGTTTAGCCCAGAGGTAGAATGCCCTGGGTTCCATCCCCAGTACCGCAAAAAAAAAAAAAAAAAAAAAAAAAAAAATTAAGGGAAGGGCATTTGACCCAAGATACTGAAGGCTCAAAGACCCAGAGCGAGGAATGAGCAGGTTAGAGGACGCACACGGCGGCGGCTTGGCTGCAGCGTAGGGTCCCACGGACCGCGCGCTGAGCTTGAGCGCGGATAAGCGAGCTGCAGCAAAGAGGCCGTGGATCTCCGTTTGAAGGGCACTGGGGAGCCACAGCAGAGTTTAGAGCAGCATACGACAAGTGCAGAGCGAGGAATGAGCAGGTTAGAGGACGCACACGGCGGCGGCTTGGCTGCAGCGTAGGGTCCCACGGACCGCGCGCTGAGCTTGAGCGCGGATAAGCGAGCTGCAGCAAAGAGGCCGTGGATCTCCGTTTGAAGGGCACTGGGGAGCCACAGCAGAGTTTAGAGCAGCATACGACAAGTGCCCCGGCCTTGGTACCAAGCGCCTTGGGGCGCCCCCGCGGGCACTGGCCGCAGGGGCCCCTCGAGCTGCCTCCGCCGCCCACGTGGCCCACGAAGCCCGGCGCCCGACGCCCCACGTGCTGCCGCGGCCCTTTAAACACCCCCCCGGGCCCACGTGACCGCGCCGCGCCGCCTCATTGGCCGGGGGGCGTGGCGGCCGCGCGGCTGCGCAGTGACGCGCGCGGCCCGGCCCCGCCCACCCGGCGGAAGGGTGACGTCACCGGCTGGGGGGCGCGCGAGCCGGCGCGAGCGGAGCGCGAGCCGCAGTGAGTGTCCTCGCGCCGCCCGCCCGCCCGCCCGGCAGCCCGGCCCGGCGCGCGCACGCCGCGAGCCGCGGGCGCTCGGGCTGCGCTCGGTCCCATGCCACGGCCAGGATGTGAAGCGGGGCAGAGCCGGGGGAGCCCAGCCCAGCCAGCCTGCAGGTAGGCGAGCGCCGATCGGGCTCGGGGCCGAGGCAGCCCGGCGCCCCGCGGGGCTCGGCCAGCGGGCAGCGCGCCGGCTTTGTGCAGATCGGCGCGGCCTTTGTGCACCGGGATGCTCCTCCGCGCCGGCGGCGCCCCGAGGGCTGCGTCCGAACAATGCCCCGGGGCCGCGGCGGGGCGCACGCCGGGAGGGGGCTGGGCTGCACGAGCCCGGCTCGGCGCGGCGTTGGAAGCCGCCCAGCCAGCGCCGCCGGCTGCACCAGCTCTCGGGCCGCGGGCGGGGACGCGCGGGTGTGCCGCGGGGTGCTGGCCCCGGTCGGGGTCCCCGGGCGGGTCCCGGCGCGCCCCAGAGTGCGCACCTGCCCGGCAGCCGCGGCTCCGGGGGCGAGCCAGTGGATGCCGGCCGGGGAGCCCGGAGCCATGCTCGCTCCCCGAACCCCCTCCCGCGGAGGCCCCCCCGACTCATCGCCGGCTCCCTCTGGCACCCTCTGGGCTGGCGGGGAGGGGGCGCCCCTCCCCGGCTCGCCCCTCCCTTCGGTGCGCCCTCCCAGCCCCCCAGGCGGGGCGAGCCTCAGCCCCCAGCCCCAGGGGCTCGGGCGCACGGGAGCGCGCGCCCCGCACCCCGACCTCCCGTCGGCGCTGGGGGATCCCGGGAGAGGGGACGCCGCTCCTGGAGCCCGCAGCCAGCCCCGCGGGTTCTGCATGCCCCGGGAGCCCCCTCGGGGGCCTGGGGGAGGGCGGTGACGTCACCGGGGGCGGGGCCGTCGGAAGCAGGGTGAAGGGGGCCGGGGCGCGCTGGGAGGGGAGCCCCCGGGTTAGAGTGCGGGCGCGCCCCGGGAGCGCGGGTTCGGCCAGGCTGCGGTCAAGTTCACTGCTCTTTGTGGGAATCTGCTAAATTTTGGATCCCCTTTCCACACACACCCCCAAAAACCTGGACCACTTTCCCCACCAACCCCGCCTTCTGATTTGGGGAACTCCCCTTTAACTGCATTCTCGACAAAAATTCTCAAATATGGGAAACCCACCCTCACCACAAACCGGGATTTTTTTTTGGCCACACCCCCCCAAACCTAGAATGTCCCTTCTCTGATACCCCTTCCCCCATCCCAGATCTTCCCCTAGTGGCCCCCCTTCATCTGCAGCCTTCCCGAATAATGGCCCTTTCTCTGCAACTCTTTCTCAGATCCAGACACCCGCTGGGGATCTCCTCCCCACATTACCGGCGCCCCCCCCCCCAGTCCCTCTAATGAGGGCTGCCCCCCCACTCTCAGCTGGGATTCCCCTACCCCCCATCTCAATCAAGGAGTCCCCATACTGAGCGTCCCCTCAGCCCCTGAAAAAAAGCAGCCCTGCCCCTGCTGCTGGCTAAGGGGCACCGGAGGTGTCCCCGTCCAGGCCAAGCGCCAGGGACTCCGAGAAGCCGGGACAAAGCACGAGGGTCCCCAGAGTCCCAAGGACAGGGACCCGCTTGCCCTGGGTCCCCCTCCGCCTCTCCCTGACTTTAACTGCCTGCACGCTGGTCTCCTCCATGCCCCTGATCGCCGCTGCCCCTGGGGTGAAGGGGGAGGACCCCTCTTTGTTTGGGGTGCCCTCTTTCCCCCCTTCCAGCCTGAGCCTCCACTCCCGAGGCAGCAGCTGCGCGGTTGGAGCTTTTATTAATGGCCAGGGACTCAGTCACACTCTCATTTGCATAGCTCCCCTCCCCCTCCCAGGGTCCCCTTCTTTGTGCCCCCTCCCCCCGCCAATCCTGCCCGCCTTCTGTCCCCGCTCCTCTCTTCTGCTGCCGCCAGCTGAGACTTCGCGGAGGCTGCCAGCTGGGGCTGGGGGTGTCTGCTTCCTGCCCTCAGATGCTGGAGCCTGCCGGCTTGGGCCTGGTCCCCAGTTGGACCCCTCCGTCCCTTACCATGCCCTCCCTCGGGCACCTCTCTCTGCTATCCTCCTGCCGCTGTCCGCTCGCCTTCTTCCCCTCCAGAAAGCCGCGTCCTGCCCTGTCCCCGTCCCCTGGGAGGGGCACCTTTGCCGTGACAGTGCACTTCTGCCGGGGACCAGCCCCCCAGCCCCCCAGGGGCCGCCGCCGCTGCAGGAGATTGCCTAGAGAGTTGGTATAATTGGGCTCGGGCAAACGACACGTCGCCGGAGACCCTGCCTGCTTGGTGAGCTCATGAGCTTTTCTATTCCTGCCACCGGCCGGCCGTCGATGACATCGGTCTCCCCCAGGGGGACAGGGGCTGGCACTGGCCAACCGGAGATGCTGTCCCAGGAGGAAGTGGCCCGCACCCCACTTCCCACCCCAGAGGGCTGAGGGGTGATTTTGGCATGGCTGGGTGTGGCATCGAAGTGCGCAGGGGTGCCTGGCTGGGTCCCCCGGGAATGACGTCTCCTCCCAGGGCCCCTCTCAGGCCTCTGACCTTTGCGTGTGGCGGGTGCAGAGGGGACCTTCAAGCCGAGTCTCCCCGCTGCTGCCGCGCGGTGCAGAAGTGATTGCGCGACCCTGCGTCTCTTTCTTAACGCCTTTGACATTCCGAATACTTTTATTCCACCCCCGCCTCCCAGGGGATTCCGGTCCTTCGTGTCACGTCGGTGGGTCCTGTCTCTCTTGGAGACGCCAGGCCTGTCCCCTCAGCTCTGGGCACGAGGCAGAGGGGCGCTCCCTGGACGGCAAGCATTCAGTTGTGGGCGGCTCTGGGGACCTGGAACTGGCACCGTCTGGGTCGCACAGAGCGTGGGACAGCACATGGGGGTTCCCCAGACTTGGGATGGGGGGGGAGGCAGCTCCACCTCCGCTCTACACCGGGAGGTGACTCGGTTTCCCCTCCTGCCTCCTGGCTCGGCTGTTGGAGCGCAGTGCGGACTCCAGCACCGGGGAGACCTGTGGCATCGCCGAGGGCCCTGCGTCTGCGTGGCCGGAAGGATGGGCAGCCAGGTGGCGTGCCTTCGTGGCCCAGCGTGGCCTTGGTGCACAGTGACCCCGGGTTCACCTGTGACTGTCGCAGCCGCGAGCGAGCGTGGGGGGAAGGCGGGGGCGTTGAGAGAGCTCGGGACGGGGGCGAGCCAGGAGGGAAACCCTAAAAATAAAGACGGATATTTATACACCCGACGGGTTTGGGGGATAATTGGCGAAGCTGAATGTTTTCGGCTGCGAGCGGCTCCTTCCTCCCCCCTCCCCATTAGATTCCGATCGCGGAGTCAGATGCCGCCGGGGAGACGGGGTGTGCGTGGGGCTGCAGGGTGCGGGGCGCCCCGGCTCCTTTCCGGGGGTCTTGTGCGTCTGGAGGGAGGCGGGGGCGCTGGGGCTCCGCTCCGGCTCGCCCTCCGATGGGTGTGCATCTGCTTCCTAGAACTTGCCAGGAGGAAGATGCCCGTCGGGCCAGGCCTAGCTGTTGCCCTTCCTCTGTCCTTCCCTGCGGCAAAAGATGCCCGGGCTGGGGGATCAGGAGAGACCCCCGCCATTGCCAAGCAGAGTGGCTGAGCCTCGCTGGGGGCTAGAGGGACAAGACCAAGGTGTCCCCCTCTGTCCGTGCAGCAGCCCTGGCAGAGGGACAGAAACCCACCCGCCATGCACATCCTGCGGTGCGGACGCCCGGGCTCGGAGGCTTTGCAGAGGGCGTCCCCCCAAACCAGACCCCTGTTGGCTGGCTTGGAGGGCAGGGGTATAGGGGTGCCGGAGAGGGTGGAGGCTCAAATGCGGGTTTATCTTGTCACCAGGGGATGCTGTGACATTCTGAATGGGGGCCACGGAGAGTGGGTGAGACTTGATGATTATGAGAGAGGGGGAGAGTCACTCCTGGTACGGAGCCCAGAGAAGGCAGACCCTAGCTCCTAGATGCACAGCAAAGAGGGACCTCGGGGGTCTCCCAACCCGGGGAGTGTAGATGTGATTCCATAAGCGCCCTTTCTTTTCTTTTCTTTTTTTCTGTTAGTAGGGATTGAACCCAGGGGTATTCTACCTCTGAGCTACACCCCAACCCTATTTTTTATTCTTTATTTTGAAACAGGGTCTCAGTAAGTTGTGGAGGCCTTACTGAGTAGCTGAGGCTGGCCGCAAACCCGGATCCTCCCGTCTCAGCCTCCCAAGTACTGGGATTACAAGCGTGTGCCACCACGCCCGGCCTTTTTTTATTTTTGGTCCTGGGGATCAAACCCCAGGACGTTCTACCTCCCAGCCCCCTGCCCCCCGCAGCCCTTTTTATTTTTTATCTTGAGATAGGGTCTTGCTAATTTGCTGAGACTAGCCTTGAACCTGCGATCCTCTGTGTCAGCTTCCCAAGTACTGGGATGACAGGCGTGCGCCACCGCTGCACCCGGCGACTCCCCTTTTCTTTAAGGAAAGGAAAATAAACAGAAGGAGAGGACCGGGGTGCAGTCAGTGGTCAGCACCTGCCTGGCGGTGCTTGAGACCCTGGGTTCCAACCCTAGTACCAAAATAATGATAATAATAATAATAATAGTAATAATAATAACGTACATTTGTTGCCACCATTAAAAAAAAAATCAAGGCGGATGTGGTGGCACACGCCTATATTTCCTGTTCTTGGGAGGCAGAGACAGGAGGATCACAGGTTTAAGGCTAGCCTCAGCGAGACCCTCAGCAACTTAGTGAGACCCTGTTTCAAAATAAAAAATAAAAAGGGTTGGTGTAGCTTGGAGGTAGGATACTCCTGGGCTCAACCCCCAGTACCCCCCCCCCACACACACACAAAAAAAAAAAGAAGAAGAAGAAGAAAATAAGGGCCTGGTGTAGCTCAGTGGTGGAGTGCTTGCCTGGCACGCGTGAGGTCCTCGGTTCCAGCCCCGCAAAAAAAAAAAAAAGAAAAGAAAAAAATCCTGAGATGCCATTTCTGTCTTGTCTCTGGCTGATCTTTTCGAGTGGGGGGCTGCGTGGGGAAATGAAAAATCAATTGGTTCACACTTCTGCGAAAGGCGAAAATTAGCGTGCGCCTAGGAGTGACTCAGCCGGGCGCTGTAATTTCGTCTCCGTCTCCTCTCCCCCCGCCGGCCGGCCGGCCCGGGCTCGGCGCTATTCTGGGCTGCCCGGGGAATCTCCTCCTCTGTCCCCCGGTCCAGGTGCCCTGCGAGGGATTCCATACCTGAAAATCGAGCCGCCCTCGGAGCGCCGGCCGGCCGGAGCGGCTCGGGTTTCTGGGTCACCGTGCCCCCCCCCCCGTCTTCCTGCTGCCTGACGGCTGAATCACAGACATCCCTTTTTGAAGAGGCGATTTTATCCAGGGCTCCCTTCATGTCACTTGGGTGGTCCCTGCCGCTTTTAAGTTTTATTGTCCTTTTTTTTTTCTCCCCCTTTTGAAATCTTTGCCCTTAGCGGCTGGTAGGCATGCCGGCTGTCTTCTGCCCTCTCCCCCACTGAAAACCCCTCCCTGCCTCCCTGCCTCCCTGCCTCCCTCCCCTGGCCCCTTCATTTCTTTGAGCAGGAAGCTCTTTGCTTGCAAAACCAGGTTACCCTCTGGTTTTGCGGGCGGCGACCTGACTGCCGCAGACACCGGCTTCACTGGTGCTGTGCAAACCAGGACAGGTGGCCCGACCTCTGTCATCTCTAAGATTCATAGAGCACCTCTCCGCTCGCCTGGTTCATCCCCTGGTGGCTGCATCCGTCTTCCTTCCTTCCTTCCTTTCCCTCTTTCTCTCTCTCTCTCTCTCATTCTTTCATTCTTTCTTTTAATTTCCTTGGTGCTGGGGATGGAACCAGGGGCATACTAACCTCTGAGCTACACCGCCAGCTCTTTTTAGTTTTTTCTTGAAACAGAGTCTCGCTAGGTTGCTGAGGCTGGCCTCGAACCCGTGATCTTCCTGTCTCATCCTCCCAAGTACTGGGATGACAGGCGTGCGCTACCCGGCCGGGCTTTCCTGGGACTCTCGGTGTCTTGGCCGGGGCTGCGGTGGTGCGGGGAGGTGGGGAGGAGGGCGCCCAGTTGCAGTGTCTCATGGGTAATTGGGTGTTGGTGGAAATTCAGGGGTTCTGGGGAAGTGAGGTTGCACGTCTGTGTGTGTATAATTTAAAGCCGCTTATAATTAACCCCTGTGATTAGCAAATGAGGGGGTGTCGGGGGGATAGTAATCGCTGCTCCGACTGGGTGTCAGCGCCCTGTGCACAGCGTCAGCCTCCTCGTCCCCTCCACCTCTGAGCCTAGTAGCAGACTTGCTGTGACCGCCACCTCGGTGTTCAGAGGGGGAAACTGAGGCACAGAGGAGTCGTCACCGGCCCGGGGTCACACCGCTCATAAGCGACCACACTGGGAATCTTTTCCAAGGATGTTGACTGCCAGAACTGGAATTCTCTGCCCAGCTGTCAGAGATGGACTCCAGGGCCTCCCTCAGAGGGCCAGGGAGATTCCAGACCAAGGTTCACATCCTGCCCTTGCTACTCATTGGCTGTGTGACCCCGCTCAAGTTGTTCAACCTCTCTGTGCTTTCATTTTTTCACATCTGTGAGAGGGAGCATCGATAGTGCCCATCTCCGGCGTTGTGGGGGATTAAATGAGGCCAGACAGGAGCCCCACGCTGCACCGTGCTCGGCGGGTCGGCGTGATGGTTGGTGTTTTTATTGATCGCCCTGGTGCCCGGCGCGTGGGCGCCCGTGCGCGCTCCCCGGGCTCTGTCCCTGCAGGAGGTTCCATGCTGCGTCCCCTGCCCTGGCCCAGCCCTCGGCGCCGGCATGACTCAGCCACGCTGCCTCAGCAGGGCCGCCCCACTTCCGCGGGACCGGCCAGGCGCCCGGCGGGAGGGAGCCGCGGGGACCCCACGCGCCGCCCCGATTCCCCAGCCCCCGGCGGCACCGAGGGGCGGGTTGGGGGTGACTCTCTGCTTCCCAGCTTGGAGTGCAGGCACACAGTCATTCATTCAATCATTCATTCATTCCCTCATTCATTGTCCAGTCAGTCGTTGTGATAAACCGTGGCCAGGGACTCAGGAGCCAGGCACCGGACTCGAACCCAGCCCCGTTGCTGATGTCTTGTGGGGCCCCCGCTAGGGACCGCTGCTCGTGCCTCGGTTTCTTCATCTGGAAAGTGGGGGCGTTGACAGAGCCTCACTCAGAGATGTAGAGAGGAACAGGTTAATGTGTGCCCGGTGGACAGAAAGGACCGGCTGAGTTACCTCCGGCCCTCCCTCTCGCCCTTCATGCTGGGCTCCAACCCAGGGCTTTCTGCCTCTCAGCTACACTCCCAGCACTTTTTATTATATATATTTTTTTTACTTTTTAAATTTTTTTGGTGGTACCAGGGATTGAACCCAGGGGCATTCTACCTCCGAGCTACACCCCAGTCTGATTTTTTATTCTTTATTTTGAAACAGGGTCTCACTAAGTTATGGAGGGCCTCACTAAGCAGCTAAGGCTGGCCTTGAACCTACGATCCTCCGGTCTCAGCCTCCCAAGTACTGGGATTACAAGCGTGTGCCACCACGCCCGGCTTTTTATTTTTTATTTTGAAACAGGGTCTCACTAAGTAGCTGAGGCTGTCCTCGAACCTGCGATCCTCCGGTCTCAGCCTCCCAAGTGCTGGGATGACAGGCGTGCAAATGCAGATCTCGTCCCGAGGATGCGGCAGCGAGTCCGGCGTCCTGGTGCGTCCCTGCCTTGGACCCTGGGTCACGTGGAGACTCTGAGGAGGTCAGCACGTGGACAGTTGTCATGGGCTCCCGCAGGCTCCCTGCCGCTCTCTCTTCTGTTGGGGTGGAGGGGACACAGGGCCTTTTGGACGAGGTGACGTTTGAGCTGAGACACGCCTGACTGCTGAGTTAGAGCTGGCCCTTGGGGACAGGAGGGCCCAGACCATGGCGGGGACCCCTTCCTCCGCTGTGTGGCTGGAGGCGGGGGAGCAGCGCCGGGTGGGAGATCAGTTTTAGCCAGAGCACTGGAGGCCTGACCCTGAGGAGCTGGAATTGCAATCCCAGTACTTGGGAGGCTGAGACAGGAGGATCACAAGTCGGAGGCCAGCCTCGGCAACTAAGTGAGACCCTGTCTCGAAATAAAAAATAAGAAAGCCGGGCGTGGTGGCGCACGCTTATAATCCCAGTACTTTGGGAGGCGGAGACCGGAGGATCCGGGTTCAAGGCCAGCCTCAACTCTCTCTTTCTCTCTCTCTCTCTCTCTCTCTCTCTACCTAGTGAGGCCCTCCACAACTTCATGAGACCCGGTTTCAAAATAAAGTATAAAAAATAGGGCCGGGGGCGTAGCGCGGAGGTAGAACGCCCCTGGGTTCAATCCCCGGTACCGCAAAAAAAAAAAAAAAATAGAAAATAAGATCTGTGGGGCTCAATTCCTCAGATGAAAGAAAGAGGGGTGAGAAAGAGAGAGAGAGAAAGAGTGAGAGATAATGAACACACAAACGTAGCCAGTTCCCTGGAAGTCCCCAGAGCCCAGCCACACGTCAGCACCAGCAGGGACCTTTGAGTTCCGGAAATACCCCTTGAGATTGCCAGTGACCAGAGAGGGTGAGGACCTTGCCCGAGGCCACACAGCTATGTGCTTTGATGTTTGCACGGGCAGGCAGGCTGGGGCCCCTCACCCTAGTCCGAAGGAGGAAACCGAGGCAGGAAGACGTGGCCAGAACCTCGCTGTGAATCCCCACACCTGTTGGGGCAGGACTGTTCGCTGCAGTGGCCACCGTGAGCCGGGCAGGTCCCTCGGTCGCCAATGCCAGCCCAGCGTGGCCGCATGGCCCCTTCTGCCGGTTTTCCCAAGGAAAATCAGAAATCCTGATTCCGTGGGGCCCCGCGCTGTCACGCCCTTAGACCTTCCTTTTCCTTGAAACACTGGAATGAGGCGCAGGACAGAAGTCCAGAGCTTGGTCCCCTCTCCCCCAGCTCGCAGGTGTGTGACCTCCCATGCCTCTGTTGCATTGACCAGCCTCAGTTTCCCCAGCTGCGAAATGGGTTGGAGAATGGGCCATTTGGAGGCCCCGGGTGAGAGGTGCAGGGAGGCTGGGGCGCCCGGCCGTGGCCTCCCATCGGGTTAGAGTTAATCCTGATGATAAACTGGACTTAATGTTGCGTGAAGGGACGCCGCGGTCTCCGTGTCTTCTCCCTCGCCCTCTCCCCGCGTCTTTTTGGGGACCGGGCGCCAGGTAACTGGCACACTGTTCTTACCCGGGGACGATTCTGTTCCCCACGGGATCCTGAGCGAGCTCTGGGGACCTGTGTGGCTTCCATGACCTCAGGAGCTCCTGGCCTGGAGCAGGTGGAGGACTGGAAAGCCCAGGATGCCCACCCGGAGGACGGCGGGCCCTGGCGTGCACAGCACCCCGGGGCAGAAGCCCTGGTTTACGCTCTAGACCTGGGGCAGAGAGCGAAATTAGGCTGCGGGGCTATCCCTCCTGTCTCCCAAGGCTGGGACATAGATTGCTCATGGACCCCACCTGTGCTCCTGTCCCCCCATCCCACCGCCCAGTCGACTATCCATTGTGGAATTTAGGATGTGTGAGCTGGCGCTAGCTCCCTGCATCAGCAGGACACAAGGGCCCGCCGGGTCCAGGACTTTACAGTGGTCCCACTGGGCCTGCACAGCCCAGACTGGCTGGGCGTGGTGGCGCGCATCTGTCATCCCAGTACTTGAGAGGCTGAGACAGGAGGATCGCAGGTTCGCAGCCAGCCTCAGCTACTTAGTGAGGCCCTCTGCAACTTAGTGAGAACCTGTTTCAAAATGAAGAACAAACAATAGAACTAGGGGTGGAGCTCAGAGGTAGAATGTGCTTGGGTTCAATCCCCAGTATCGCAAAAAAAAAAAAAAACCACAAAAACCCCTGCATACCACACATAAGCTCGCAGGGAAGGCGCTGGAATCCTGCCCGTTGTGCAGATGGCCCTGTCACTGTCCCCCGGAGCCTCAGTTTTCTCATCCATGAAATGGGGACAAATCTTGCTGCTGCCTCATTGGGGACTCTGCGTTGTCACCTGGGTGTGGAGCTGCGGCCCCTGAGATGCGGCTGGATGGGTGGTACACGGGCACCGCTGCGCCTGGCCATTCCGCCCCCCACACCTGCGTGGTCGATGATCCAATTAGGCGGGCGATGGCCTGGAAAGCCTCTGGGGCTGTCCCCTGTTCTGCTCTAGTAGTGGCAGCAAATGGGATGTCGCCTCGTGGGGCCACACTGCAGGTTTGGGAGTCTCTGCCCTGGGGCAGAGTACAGGCTCCAAGTAGAGGGGCTGTGTGACCTGTGCCATGCCCTTGCCCTCTCTGAGCTGCTTCGTGTCTGAGGGCCTGGCACAAAGTGGTGATGGGTGGCTATTGAGGATGGTGTCTCCGAGGGGTGGACCTCAAGCCAGGGGTTCGGGAACCCAGAAACAACCCCACAAGGTTTCCTGTCTCCTGGGGAGAAGGTGAGAAGCCCAAAGGGGCTGGGGACCCCAAAAGTATGTAGTGGCAGGGACAGACAGCTCTAAGACTGAACAGCCTCGATGTTTGTCTGTCATCCTGGTGTCTGCCAGAGGGGAAAAAGGTTTTGGAAGAGCCCGCTGGACGTGGCCAGGCCTTCTCCTGGGTTCAAATTCAGCACTTGCAGGACCCAGGCTCAGGTGTTGGGTCGGTCTCTTGCCTGTTGAGTCCCTCGACCAGTGGTCTTATATGTCACGCCTTCATTTCCTTGTCTGCAGGATGGGGTGAGATGCCCCTGGGAGGGTTGGAAAGATCTGTACTCTACATGTGTGCGTAACCGATAGCTAGCTAGCACAGCTGGCTACCATAGCTGGCTACCATAGCTGGCTACCATAGCTGGCTACCATAGCTGGCTACCACAGCTGGCTACCATAGCTGGCTACCATAGCTGGCTACTACAGCTGGCTACCACAGCTGGCTACCATAACTGGCTACCATAGCTGGCTACCACAGCTGGCTATCATAGCTGTCTATGATATTGTCCAATAGTAACAGGATCATTGACACTCTTTGGAAGCAAGAATGGGAACCTGCCTGGGAGGACTCGGGCAGGCTAAGGGGGTGCTGAGGAACCACTTCTCCCAAGTCTGGCCTCCCCAAGGCTGTCAGGTTGTGTCTGGCAGCTTCCCGTGTGGCGTCAAGAGCCGGCTGGCAAAGTGGGGTGGGTTGGGGTGCAGGCAGTGATATCCCTGGTCCACTTGATTCACCCTGGGGAAACTGAGTCACACCAACATGGTCAGAGCCCTCAGTGTGGAGGTCAGAGCCCTCAGTCCTGACCTAAGGGGCTGCGCCTAGGTCACTAAGCAAGCTGCTCCTAGGTCTCTGGACTCCCTGTCCAGTGCTCCTAATGACTCGAGAGTTTTTCTCTTTCAAAACTTAAAAGAAGCTGGGCGTGGTGGTGCATGGTTGTAATACCAGGACTCGGGAGACTGAGACGGGAGGATTGTAGGTTCACGGCCAGACTCAGCATCTTAACAAGGCCCTCTGCAACTTACCAAGACCCTGTTTCAAAACAAAAAATAAAATAGGGCTGGGGGTGTAGCTCAGAGGTACAATCCCCAGTATAAAAAGAGAGAGGAAGGGGTTTAAAATTCGGTTTCCTGTTCATGAGTAGGAAATTGGTTTGTCCTTGATATAAGTAGACAAAACTTTAAAAATCAGTGTGATATAGTGACAGTAGACATCTGTGTCCCCGCTGTGGTCCTGCTGGAAGCCGCAGCCAGGCGCTCCGAGTGTTTGAAGGCACCTGAGCGCCCACCCATCTCCAAGCCACGGGGCCGGGGTCTCCGGTGTCCCCTCCCGGCTGCTGTTGGACTCGGGCAGTGGCTTTGAGCGGCCCTCCTCGGCAGCCCGGAGAGAAGGTGATTTCTTCCTGGATTCAATTAATGAGCCTATTAAAAACTATTTATTTTCCCTGACAGTTGTTTACTGAGGAGAAGGAGATGAATCGGGCCCGTCCTCCCCAGGCGGGGGCGAGGGAAAGCGGTGACCGCGCAGGCTCCCGTCTTGGGGAGCGGAGGCTGCGGGCGGGGTCCGGCCTTGGGGCCACCGCGGGCACAGCCTCTGCGGTCGAGGTCACTGCTCTGATCTCGAGCCTTCTGGACTGCAGAAGGAAACTCCATTGTGGCACAGAGGCAGGGGGCTGGCCCCGATCACCTCCCTCTTCTCTCTGTGGGACAGAGTTTCAGAGGCACTGGTTTGAAACCCCAAGATCAGGCCCCGCGGGCTGCATGTTTGCAGTGGGGGCTCCCAGTGTCCCTCCATATCCCCTCCTCTCTAGCAATTGAACTGTATGGTTTTTATTTGAACACATGGTCACCTGGAGGTAGAAAAAAGACATTTCCTGGTATCCCTTGCAGCTGTCTGCACCATCTGATTCATTCTGGGATAAATGAGCAGGTTTTCCTGGAGATGCCTTGAAAGGGAGGCAGTGCCTGTTCCCTTCATTCTACCATGGGGGACCATGGGGGTTACCGCAGGTGCTCAGGCAGCCATTTTTGACCCTGAGGCAGGCGTCATGGATAAGAATGAGGGATCAAAGAGAGGGAAAGATCCTGGGCCCCAATGTTTGTGGGGTGAGTAAAAGAGACCTGAAAGGTCGACCCGGGGGCATTCTCTTTTGCACACTCCTCCCTCGTGAGTTTTCTGGCAAACACAGGCCACGTTGATCCTGTCGGGGCTGATCTGTGAATGTCGGGACCCAGTGCTCTCTGGCAATGCGGCTGTTTTTGCCTCTTTGCCCCAGAGACTCCAGACTCAAAGTTTTCCAGTGGGTGTGATGATGAGGAAGATGACAGAGGCCGAGTGTGGCGGGCCACCTGCCCTGGCCACCTGCTGGGTCTTTCCAGCACCCACTGCCAGATTCTCTACAGCCCTGTGGGGAAAGCACAGCCACCAGCCCCCCTCAACAGATAGGGAAACAGGCGCAGAGAGGGCAGGGGGCTGCCCTGGGGCCACACAGCAAGCGGAACTCCACTGACCCCACTCTGCCAGGACTCTCTCCTCCCTCTGTCGGCCCCGCCCTCCACCTTCGGTCTGATGTGGCTCCGGCCAACCGACCAGCAACAGCGGGGCCTCCCTCCCACACCAACGTCCCCAGTCCCTGGGGCCGTGGTCTTCTCCCAAGTCCCCCAGGTCCCTATGATGGGGTGGGTTTCAGGTTCAAAACACAGGGACCGAAATCCTGAAAATTTGACCCGTGAACATTTATTAAGCATCTACTGTATGCCAGCCCGTGGGCCGATTTGTTTAACCCACGGCAGCCCTGGGCAGAGGGGTCGGGCGTCATGTCCCCATCCCTGTCCTCCGTCTGCATGGTGCAGCCCCACCCCCACCTGGACCACGTGGTCCCCTTCACCTGGCCCCCCCACAGCCTGTCCTCCCCGCCGCAGCCAGAGGGCGCCCGTGAGCACGCGAGTCTGCACGCAGCCCTCCGTGGCTCCCGCCTCCCAGGTCAAAGCCCAAGTCCTCCCAGCAGCCCACAGGGAGGACTCCCTCCCTCCTCCATCCCTCCTCCGCCTCCCTCCTCCATCTCAGCCACTTGGCTCCTCCCTGCGCCTCCAGCACGCCAGGCTCCGCTGGCCCCAGGGCCTTTGCACCAGACATCTGCTCCCTCTGAGATGCGGGGTGTCAACGCCAGGCCATCCCTGCCCTCTTCAGTCCTCTGCCCACCCTTAAGCGAGGCCTCCCTGACGGCTGTTGGGGTTCGCAGCCCGGCCTCCCGCGGTGCCCCTGGGAGGCCAGGCGTGCGCCACCGCGCCCCGGCTTCCTATTTTATATTTTGAAACAGGGTCTCACTAAGTTGCGGAAGGCCTTGCCTAAATTGCTGAGGCTGGCCTCCAACCTGCGATGCTCCTGTCTCAGCCTCCCAAGTACTGGGATGACAGGCGTGCACCGCCCGGCTCATCTGCACCGAGCCCCAGCGGGGCTGCACACAGTAGGGCTGGGCACCCTTGTGTGGCTTAAGCAGGGCGCGGGGAGAAATGCGGCTTCCGGCGGCGGAGCCCATGACCCTTCCCCGGTGCCACACTCCTTCCTCCACCCCCGCCTTCGCACCGCGGCCTCCAGAAATAGACCCTTTAAAATAGCCCGCGAGTTCCGGGCCCCGCTGCCCACGGCCGTGACGCCGCACCCACGCCCGTGACTGCTTTATAAAAATACCCGGCTGCTGCTGGGTGCTTAACTGTCCCCTCCTCCCCAGCCCGGTCCCAGCCACCGACAGGCTGCAAGACACTGGAGGGGCTCCAGAGGGGACCCCTGGCTCTCAGCAGACACGCGGCCCGAGTCCCTGGGGCCACATTCTAGGGTCAACCTCCTGTGAGCTGTGTGGCTCTCAGCATGTGGCCATCCCTCTCTGTGCCTTGGCCTGTGTGTCACGGGTGGGCCCGGGCGGGCAGCTCCAAGCCTCAGTTTACCCACCTGGAAATGGGCCATCCGAGAGGGTCCTCGTTGACTCCCCGCAGTGGTGCCAGGGGGCCTCAGCTGACCTCGGGGACCTGCAGCCACCTCCGCGGTGACCTCAGCTGGGGCTGGGGACGTGGGACAGTGGCCAGTGCTTGTCATCCCCAGCATTGCAAAAATAAAATAGCTGGGCGCGGTGGCGCACGCCTGTCATCCCAGTACTTGGGAGGCTGAGACAGGAGGATTGCAGGTTCACGGCCAGCCTCAGCTACTTAGTGAGGCCCTCAGCAACTCAGTGAGACCCTGTTTCAAAATAAAGAATAAAAAATAGGGCTGGGGGTGTAGCTCGGAGGTAAAACGCCCCTGGGTTCAATCCCCGGTACCAAGCAAACAAAATAGTAAAAGCGACACCGCTCCTGCTCTGGCCCAGGCGGAGGGACTTCAGTGCTGGATCCAGTCAGCCACTTGTCGGCTGTAGAATTTTCAGGAACCCCCCTGCCCCTTGGGCCTTAGTTTCCCCACCTGTACAGCGGGCTCCGAAATAGCCCTGGACTCCAGGTCCCGGGGAGGCGGCTGTGTGTCCCTTACCTTCCCCAGCGGGGCGTCCCGCTGGCTCGCTTGGAGGTCCCTGTGGCAAGAGCGGCCGTCAAGGGGACGGGCAGGGATGCCACCCTGCTTCCGCTCCCCCCTGGCAGGTGCGGGGCAGGGACAGGAAGGCCCGGGGGGTGGGCGTGACACCTCCGCCACCAGCCTGCGAGTCATCTGGGGGAATCCTGCGGGCGCCGGGCGGCAGGGACAGAAGGCAGGGCCACCTAACCCTTGGATGGGAGGAGACAGGAACAGAGCAGATGTGTCAGGAGGCGAGAGAGCCAGAAAGAGCCAGGGGGAGGGAGGACTGGGAGGGAGGACGGAGAGGGAGGATGGGGAGGGAGGACGGAGAGGGAGGACGGGGGACAGGGAGGGAGGATGGAGGAGGGAGGATGGGGAGGGCGCTCGCGTGAAAGGTAGAGCGAGCGTTTGTATTTGCAGTGCTGGGGATTGAACCCAGGGACATTCTACTGCTGAGCGACACCCCTGGCCCTTTGTATTTTTAAATTTTTATTTCTATTATTTGTTTTATTTTATTTTATTTTATTTTATTTTGTGGTACTGGGGATTGAACCCAGGGGCATTCTACCTCCGAGCTACACCCCCAGCCCTTTGTGTTTTTAAATTTTTATTTCTATTATTTATTTAATTAAATTAATTAATTATTTATTTATTTTTGCGGTACTGGGGATAGAACATTCTGCCTCTGAGCTACCCCACCAGCTCTATTTTTTAATCTTTATTTTGAGACAGGGTCTCACTAAGTTGCGGAGGGCCTCACTAAGTAGCTGAGGCTGGCCGCGAACCCAGATCCTCCGGTCTCAGGCTCCCAAGTACTGGGATTACAAACGTACGCCACCACGCCTGGATTATTTATTTTATTTTATTTTGGGGGGCACTGGGGATTGAACCCCAGGGCATTCTACCTCCCAGCTACACCCCGGCCCTTTGTGTTTTCTTTTTCTTTTGAGTCTTGCTAGGTTGCTGAGAGTCTCACCACTTGCTGAGGCTGTCCTCGAACCTGCGATCCTCCTGTCTCAGCCTCCCAAGTACTGGGATGACAGGCGTGCGCCACCAAGCCAAGTTTCACGGTGCCCTTGATGGGCCCAGCACCTTGCTAGGGCTCTGGAGATCCCACAGTGGGTATGTATTGAGCACCTACTGTATATGCAGGTGGGCCCTGATCCAAGTACCGGGAACAGAGTGGTGACAAAGATAGACGGGAGCCTGCCGTGTGGGGTGCAGCCGGAGGACAGTAAAGAAGTCGACTATTTATTAAGGGTCTACCGTCTGCCGTGTCCTTAAGAAAAACATGAAGCCAGAGAGAGGTGGCGCGCCAGGGAAGGGCTCTGTAGCTGGAGGATCAAGGCAGGCCTCACTGCGTAGGTGACATTTCCGGAGAGACGGGCAGGGGAGAGAAGGAGGGAGAGGGAGGTGCCCGGGCAGAGGGCGCAGCCCGTGCAGAGGCCCTGGGGCAGGCTGAGCCTGGCGTGCTGGAGGCGCAGTCTGGAGCCCATGTGGTTGGAACAGAGGGAGCGAGGCTCAGAGAGGGAGGAGGGAGGCAGGGAGGCCCCACAGCAGTGGGCAGAGGAGGGCGGTGCTCACAGGCGCCACCCTCTGGCAGCCTCGGGGAGGACAGGCTGTGGTGGGAACAACCGGCCATCAGCTAAGAGGACTACCGGGTCCTGGGGGTCAGGGTCTGGAGGGGAATGGCTGGCGAGCCAGAAGCCCAGAGAGGGTGAGACACTTGCCCAAGGCCACACGGCACTGATAGAGCCAGGCAGGCCCTTCTCCCTCCTCTGCGCTTTAGTTTTTGATAGGTTCCAGGCTCCAGCGTGGCCCTGGTCTTCTGCACTCTGGACCTGACTGAGGCCAGGGGTGCTTGAAGTCTGGGGCCTTGGTTTCTTGTGTCCCAGCCCTATCCCCTCCCCATCCTGGCCCCCTTACGCTCCGGTAATGAAGGAGAGGGAGCAGGAGGGAGCCAGCAAAATTATATACACACGAACACATAAAAATTAGTTTAGGATCCGGGCCAAGAACCACTTGCGCTCAGCCAGGCATTGTGGGTAATTCATCGCTGATTACCATAAAAGCCATAGCCCGGCTGACAGGCGGCTGCAGGCCTTTTGTTTAAGATTCTGATGAATTTATAATACGGCTCCAGGCCTGGCGCCCGCGGGCCCCCTCTTGCCCTCTGCCCCCGGAAGGGGTGCACTGGTGCCCCGCCCTGTGCCCAGCCGTCCCCTGGCTTGGCATTCGATGGCCACCACCTTCCTCGGTCCCAGCCTTGGGCAATGCTCCCCGTCCTGGTCCTTTTCCCTTCTTTTGTCCCCCAAGTATGTATGTATGTATGTATTTATTTATTTTTTGTGGTACCAGGGATTGAACCCAGGGGCATATTACCTCCGAGCTACACCCCCAGCCCTATTTTTTATTCTTTATTTTGAAACAGGGCCTCACTAAGTAGCTGAGGCTGGCTGCGAACCTGCGATCCTCCGCTCTCAGCCTCCCAAGTACTGGGATTACAAGCGTGCACCACCACGCCCGGCTCCTATTTTTTATTCTTTATTTTGAAACAGGGTCTCACTAAGTTGCAGAGGGCTTCATTAAATAGCTGAGGCTGGCCTTGAACCTGCGATCCTCCTGTCTCAGCCTCCCAAGTACTGGGATTACAGGCATGCGCCACCACGCCCGGCTTCGTGATATCTTTTAAATTTATCTTCCTGGCCCGATAGTGCACACACGCGGGATAGAATTCAGACTGCAGGATGGAGCGTCTGCGCGCCCCGGCTGCCCTCTGGCCTTCCGGGATCTGTTTTCTTCTATATCGGGGTTTAATGTGGCAGCTTTGCCAGCTGCAAAGCAGTGTGGACCGTCTGTAAAACAGTGTGTGTGGCCGCGTGTCGATAAAACTTTATTTATAAACGCAAGCTGAGGGCCAGGTTTGCTCCTGGGTCGCTTGCCAAGGGGACTTTCTTTCATGATCGGAATGCTTCCTGTCTATATTCTGTGACGCAGTGGCCACGAGCCGCGTGTGGCTGTTGAGCCTTTGAAACGTGGCCCCAGTGTAGACGAGGAACTGAAGCGCTGGGCCTGCGTCCCCTCTCCTCTGCGAGCCGAGCTCAGCCCCACGCAGCTCACGGCTGCCGGTCTGGACAGCAGGTGTTTGGGAATCTGGGAACTTTAAGTGCGTGGGTAGATTTAGGTTCCTTTGTTTAGCCAAATGGTAGCATCTTCTATGCAGTCTTCCACACCTTGCTGTTTTTTGTTTTATTTTGGTTTTTATTCCATTTAAAAATGAAGTAAGCTGGGTGTGGTGGCAGACGCTCGTAATCCCAGAACTTGGGAGGCTGAGACAGGAGGATCGCAGGTTCGAGGACAACCTCAGCAAATAGTGAGACTCTCATTAATGTAGTGAGACCCTGTTTCAAAATAAAAATAAAATAGGGCTGGGGTGTAGCTCAGAGGTAGAATGCCCCTGCGTTCAGTCCCCAGTACCACACACACACAAAATAAGTAAAAAAAATAAAACTGAAGTATCTTGGAGGTAAGTTTTCTTGTTTTTGTTTTTGTTTTTTTGGTGGTACTGGAGATTGAACCCAGGGGCATTCTACCTCTGAGCTACTATTTTATTTTTATTTTGAAACAGGGTCTCACTAAGTTGCAGAAAGTCTCGCTGCATTGCTGAGGCTGTCTTCGAGCCTGCGATCCTCCTGTCTCAGCCTCCCAAGTGCTGGGATGACAGGCGTGCACCACCACGCCTGGCTTCGGAGGTAATTTTATAAGCGGACATCATTCCATTTCAGAGGTGCGGTACTAATCTCATAATACGAGTAAGATACCAATCTCCTGTGTTACGCCTTGGCCCTGGGTTCTGTTATTTATTTCGGCATCCCCTATCGACGGTCCCTGGGGAGGCTTCACGTCTTTGCTGTGGGGACTTTGGACATGCGTCATTTCACGGCTACATGTCTGTCGGATAAGTTCCTAGAGGTGGCATTGGTGTTGCAAGGGGAATGTGTAAACTTGACTTTGGAATTTTTTTTTTTCCAGTACTGGGAATTGAACCCAGGGGCATTCTGCCTCTGAGCTACACCCCCAGCCCGATTTTTTGTTCTTTATTTTGAAACAGGGTCTCACTAAGTTGCAGAGAGCCTCACTAAGTAGCTGAGGCTGGCCGTGAACCCGGATCCTCCGGTCTCAGCCTCTCAAGTACTGGGATTACAAGCGTGCACCACCACACCCGGCTCTTGACTTTGGAATATAATAACCCGCTGTTCTCAGTGGGGACCCCATGGATGACAAGCTGTAACCAGCCCTCTACCCCAGCCACCCACCTGTTGGAATCGTCCAGAAATCCCTGCGCTTCCCCGGGCTCCCTCGGAGAATCACTGCGGTGCGGGATAAGGTTGGGAATCGCAGAGCCAACCTAAGTGGCCATCAGCCGGGGAGTCTGGAAACAGACAAGTAAAACTTTGTACTGGAAGATTCTATTACAGGACTGCATGTGCTCAGGAGACAGAATGGCCCAGGACAAAAAGTGACGAGCCGGGCACAGTGGCGCACTCCTGTCATCCTGGTGCTCGGTGCTCGGGAGGCTGAGGCAGGAGGATTACAGGCTCAAGGACAGCCTTAGCGACTCGGGCGTAGCTCGGAGGTAGAGTATCTCCAAGTCTAATCCCCAGTACCCAAAACAAAAACAGAAAAGAAAGCAGCGATATAAACGGGGGGCTATATATTTTGTGCGTGTGTGTGAAGGGGTACCTGGGGCAGGAATACAGGGTGTCATGCACGCTGAGCCGGTGCTGTACCTCTGAGCTACACCCCAGCCCCGGTGCAGTTTTCACATAAAAATTTACTCTGAGCCGGGCATCGTGGCGCACGCTTGTCATCCCAGTACTTGGGAGGCTGAGACAGGAGGATCCGGATTCGCAGCCAGCCTCAGCTACTTAGTGAGGCCCTCTGCAACTTAGTGAGACCCTGTTTCAAAATAAAGAATAAAAAATAGGGCCGGGGGTATAGCTCGGAGGTAGAATGCCCCTGGGTTCAATCCCTAGTACCGCAAAAAATATATAGGCCGGGCGTGGTGGCGGACGCTTGTAATCCCAGTACTTTGGGAGGTGGAGACCGGAGGATCTGGGTTCGCGGCCAGCCTCAGCTCTCTCGCTCTCTCTCTCCCTGTCTCTCTCTCTCTCTCTCTCTC